>CM030008.1:57444350-57514350 GCA_017639485.1 Pluvialis apricaria | reverse complement strand
TGGACGTTGACTCTTCTTTCTTTCTGTGTCCTTAAATGCTTAATTTACTGAAAACAAACCTTCTATTTTGGCTATATCTGGTGTTACTGTGTGCATCCTTGGTCACAGAGGCTGTACTTTGAGTGGGGCGCGAGAGCCCCAGTGTGCCCCCAGGTTTGGTCTGTGGGGCTGTGTACCCAGCTGGGATGCCAGACCTCTCTCCTGAGCTTAATGTGCAGCAGAGACACTTGGTGCACACTCCTAGCATGCTTCAGGAGGGTGCTGTAAGGGTTCTGCTGCTTTAGGCAGAGAACACTATGTAATTGACAGGGTCACTCTATGGGGCCTGCTCAGAAAGCACGGTTGAAAAGGGAAAAGAAATGATAGCCTGAGGCCAAAGTTGTGGATGGGTAAAGGCAGAAATTCTGATGTTGTGGCATTTGTCCAAGAAGGACAAATTGTGGTAAGAAGGAAACCGGGACTGCTTCCCAAATCCACACAAACTCCTTGTCCATGTCCTAGCTCCACAGCGGACGTGAACTGGCATAACCAGCAAGTTTTCACAAAACAGAAAATGTGGCAAAACCAGGGCTGTGGTCTTCTTTGATGAGGCATTTGTAGAATGGCTGGTGGGAAAAGATGCTGTGATGCACATCCCTACTGTAACTGCAGCTGGAGACACTAGATGAGGATAGAAGCAATCTTGTAACCAGAATGCTTGCACGTGTGTAGGCTTATTAAAAGTTTCATATTCTTACCTCTTTCAGGAGTGAAATTCTGTCTTGATCCACAGGGAAGATGAAAGAAAAGCAGTAAGAGGGTTTTTTTGTTTTGTTTCCTTTAACTGAAAGAATAGTTAATTTTCCATTCAGACAATGCCCTTCTTGCTCATGGAGGTTGACATGTAATGGTGGTTTTAATCTTGTGTCTGCAATTGCTATATCTAATTAATGTAAAGAGACATAAAAGCCAAATTATATACCCCTGAGTAAAAGAGATTAAAATGAAAATACTGCCAATTCAGTTCTAATTTTATTTATAAACCCAATCTGAAACAAATGTCACTTTTTTAACTGATTCTGAATATATCATGCTGACTGTAAAATTATAAAACTCCCACTGATGTATTCAGGAAATTCAGTTGAGCACACTCAGTAATTTCACTTTACTAGTCATTAGGTACAAATTACGGCTCACCATAAAAAATATGAATCAGCTGTCTGTATTTCTTTTTGATTTGGAAACTCAAGATCATGAATCACTTGCAATTAATTATAAACCACATGTAAACCAACAATGTGAATCGTATTCAAAGGCTATGTTTAGCAGCGTATCATTTGCTTGCTGAATGTCATGTATTGAAAGCATTATTCTTAGTAATTTTAGGGTTTTCCCAAAACTTCCAACCTCAGTTCAGTAAAAACATTTTATCAGGTTCCCAGAGTTGGAGAAATCCTTGTTTAAATTGATTATGGAAGATTGTTTAATGCCACCCTGCATTTCCAGGGCCAAATTCATGTCACACATAACTACGTAAACGTAAGCTTAACAGATAAAAAAGTCAATCTGCAAATAAAAGATATTCAAAGTTTCATTTTAGGCTGCATTTTAAGAAGATGTTCTCTTAGACAGAAGTACCATAGTATAAAAATAACCTTAGACAACAAAAATAACTTATTTTGGTATGTTATTTAGCACATACACTTCAACATGCATGTAAAAGGAGGTATTTTAGCTTTATCACAGCATACACTAAACTGCCCTGAGAAAGTGATGTATTTTTAAAGAAAATTTGCAAGAAGGTTAGCCTCACTATTATGAAGTGCAATGTTTTCATGAAGAGTTTTTCTGAAAAGCTATAAAAAACCCCCTTTGTATTCAGTTATAAGTAGTGCCTTGTGCATCATTAGAGATAATTCTCTTAAAAGATAGTGAAAGGAAAGGGTTTTTTTCTCTCTTCCTTTGATATGCTGCAGATTAATATAAGGATATCGGTTATTTCTTGCATTACAAAGTCCTTACCTGACACAATAAAGTTACATATCAAAGTAATATGTATTTCAGATATTTTATTTATAAAAAGAAAATGTACATTTACTGAGAATTACTGAGAAATTTAAAAGTATTTCTATCTACTTCCTAACAGCAATGTTCCATTTCTAGAGATTACTGATAGATTTATGGAGTGGCCTTGTTGCTAAAATTTCAATGTATTCTTCAGATCTTTGCCAGACTAAATGAGGAAGCTACTGCCTATGGGGTGTAAAGTGACCTTCCAGAGTTTCTGGAAGTGAGAAGACAGACAATACCTTCCTAGAAGGAAGTAATCACTTCACAAATTTGCAATATTTTTCAGTACTAGAAATGCACACAGGTAGAGTGGATTTTGCTATTATATATCCAAGTGCAAATATTTGTTTGAACCTCTCAGTTACTAAGTACTCTAAAATGAAGAGGATTTATTGTAATTAACTTTTATCTCAAAAAAAATTAAATAAATTTATTAAATTCAATTCTTTAACAAGGGTTAAAAAAACATTCTAATACAGGAGAGACAAAAATTAATAATTTATGTCTTGGAAAGGTATTTAAGTTCCTAATTAGCACATACTGTATACTGTCAATCTATAGGGTTTATTTAAACTTTAGATACCTTCGGTAAAAATTTTCAAATATATTCATGATCAAATCCTCTTGGTTTTATCTGAAATATGGTAGATGTGATTGTTAGACAACTGAGGGGTAGACAGATCTGCCTAGCTTGAGTTTCTACATTACATATTTTCAGCACAGGAAAGAGATACTCACTGGAAGAATGAGATATACTGATCACAGAAGGATTTTCTTCAGACTTCTTATACAATGCAAAACACCTTCATACTATGATTATTGCTGGTAAGACTGCAGGAACTTTATTCAACACAAGACATTTTCTGAGGAAAATTCATGAAGTATTAAAATAATAGAAAAGGATAATGGAAAGATTTCTCCTTGCCAATTGTTTTCTCCAAGCACATAACTAGCAGATTCTATCCATCTGACTTGAAAATGTCCCAATAGACATGACTCCTCTCACTTTCCTGAGAAGATTATGACCCACTGGAGTACAACTAATTATTAAAGCTAAAGCATAACTAAAAGTGTTTCCCCCCCTTGGAAACTCAGCTTAAATTTCCCTTTGTCTTAATTCCACATCATTTCTCCTGTGAGAGTCCATGTGCTTGCATAGGAAATCTTTTTGTCATTGGTATTTGCCATTCAAACGTGTATGGATTGTAATCACAACCTATTTCCATGTTCCTGGCCCAAAGTTTTAGCCAGAGTAAATATAGTTGTCCTGGTTTGAGGTAAAACAGGACCAATTTTGTTCAGTAGCTTCGCTTCTTAGCTGGGCCTCTTTCAACTACTGAAATTAACAGCATATTGTGCAGACAATGTTCACTCTCTCAGAGTGATAAGACCGATGTTTATAGCTGATGTCCAGACATGGTATGCAGGGAGGCTCTTGCTTACACTTATTGTTCTAACACCCAAGGCCAACCAACTGTGTTATTTGCCACGTTGGAGGGTCGGAAGCGGAAAAGCATAATGGGGTCCCACCTGCGGGGAGGAGCGGACAGGACAGGTGACCCAAAACTGACCAACAGCGTATTCCATCCCATCTGCCTCATGCTCAGTATAAAAGCTGACGGAGCAAAGGGTCAGGCCCTTCTTTTTCGCCCTTCTTTTTCTCCCTTCTTTTTCCCTTCTTGCTTCAACGGCTGACGTCTGAGGAGGACTCTGTCTGTTCGTCTGCCTTTGGACCCGATCCTGAATCCAGATCCGGAATCCAGTTCCCGTCCGTCACTGAGTCCAGCCTGGGACTGCCCCAGTGCCAGCCGGTGTCGTGATTGTCATCTTGGGAGCTTGATACGGTTTTGTATATTTCTCATTATTTCTTTTATTTTATTATTAATACTTCATTAAAGTAGTTTAGATCCTTCTAAACTCGTAAGTCTCTTTTTCCTCCTCTGCCTCTCTCTTTGAAGAGGGGTAGAGGGGAGCATCTGTCGGTCCCATCTGGGGTCCCATATGTCCCCAGTGGCCGATTTGGCCTAAACCACGACAATAGTGAAGGATTTTAGATACATACATACAAACACATATATGCACCTGTTTACTTCTGGAAAAGCATCTATTTCACTTTTTTACATTTGCTATAATTCTCTAAAAACTTAGAAAAGTCTTCTAGAAAAGGGAGAAAGAGAGAGACAATTACAGATGATTCTTCATCAGAGCTGTGGCGAAGGAGGTGGTTACCTGCTGACATGAGTAGCATGAGCCAATAGAGCAGTCCCCTAGTATTTCTTATGCTCCCTCATGCTGCAGATATTACTCTGTTAAGTAAGCACTATCAAATAAAGCAAGCCTTTTGGTCTTCCCCTTGGTCATGCTAACTTCAGAACTCTGTAATGATCCCATACATCTGTTCTTGGAAGGCAGTGTAATTTATGAGGAAAGAACACAAAACAGTAATGGATTCAATTTGAAAAATCTGTTCTCAATTAATAAATTTTTGTTTTGATTCAGATTTAGTTTTTACTGATATGTTACTGTAAACCCAGTTGCTGAAAACCTATAACATTTCCTTTGAATGACAAATAGCAGGACATACTAGAAGCAAGCATTTGTCAAGGACTAGCAAGAGTTATTTTATTATGGTGCTAAAATCAGTGCTGCCTGACTCAGTCTATACTTCACCTATAAAACTAATGTATTGACTGTGTCTTAATGTTGCTTTCTTATCAGCAACCACTGTGTATCAGTGATATTAAAGACTGTGATGGGTTTACCTACAGTAATCCACTAGTGATATTTTCCCTCACAAGCCTAAACTCTTCACTTGGTATTTATCTGGATATTTTATTGTTGAGTACAATTAAGAATATTTTACCCTCTATCCATTCATAATTCATTCCCATATTATGTCCCCTTGTAAGATAACATTAAAGGTCTTCCATTTTATACCAAAGTTATTTTTTTCAGAACTTGGAATGGACCCAGTTTGTATTGTTCTAAAGCTATTCAGCACTAATTGTGGCCTAAATTGCTGGGTTTCACTTTTGAGTCTTTGTTAGGCTAAGCATAGACAAGAAGATGACATACTTGCTGTACATACATAATCAGCAGAAGCATGTTCTTTGGAATTCCGTTGGACCATTTTATCATGCTAATTTTAGCTTCAAGGACACATTTTTACTTCCACAGAGAGCCACTCACTGTAAATAAATCCTAGTGTGCTATATTAAAAATGTTGTGGTAAGCACCTACATAACTCTCTCTGATCTTCTGAGATCTGCATATGGTGTTCCCTAAGGGGAAGCTTTGAATGTAATAAGTATCAAGTAAAAGGAAGACCAGAGTCAAATCTAAACATGTCTTCCAGTTCACATAGCACACACATCTTCCAGTAACCTTGGTATCTAACCAAAAGAAGCCAAGTGAACTGGAAGATGAGCAACTCTCCAGCTGTGAAGGTAAGAATAAGCAAGCTTTAAGAAGGAAATACCTCTTTCAAAACATTTTGTAAACACATGTGTTGCTCAATCAGGAATCCTTTTTGTAACCTTTTATATCTGGGAATTAAATCTTATGTCCCAAACAGGCTTCAGCTGGTGCAATGCACAAATTCAGATTATCTACCAATTAAGGCATAGTTATGAACATCTTCTGGCCTTTTTCAATTTTACTAACAACCATAAAATCAATTTTAAGACCTCTGTCTTCAAGTTCTGTGTTCTACACTAAATTGACAAATCAACATGAGCAACCACATTCCTGGTTTTGGCCAGTACCTTTGACAGCATAAATATTTGGCAGAGTAATGAAAGAAGACTGTGCTAGAAGACAGAGCTTTGGAGACAAAAATCCATGAGTTCATGGTATAGACTCCACATTTCTTACTGTAAAAAAAATTCTAATCCTGTGGCTTTAGTACTCAGTGCAGAATTCACCTGCTGCATTCAGCTTTCTCTCATTAAAATTTTATCCCACACATACATTCCATAGAACTTCTGTTGGAGAGGAAGAAGGAGTGACACATATTTCTTTTTAACCTTTATGAGTACCATAATGTTAGGGGGCAGAAAAGTATGAAGACAGAAATGTAAGCAGGAACTAGAACAGGAAGATAGATTGATAACGTATCTGAGCTGTTTTCATAATTAAAAAGGTGGCAGGGACTACAGTTTGTTTATTATTTGTCCAGACTGAACAAACAAATTGCATTCTTTGTATTTTAATCTGATAAATCTAATTGTAAAGAAAGCCTTTTTTTTTTAGATTTGTATCTTAAGCAAAGAAACTAATTTTTTAACAATGCAGATAACACATTCAAAGGACAAAACTTGCTGTTTATAGGACACCTATTTCCTTTCGTCTCATCTGAACCTGTGGTACTATCAATTCATTTCACATTCTGAAAAGGACTGTTGTTCTCAATGTTGGGATTGCCCCTTGTATTTCCAAAGCAAGCAATACCATTAAAGCATTTTGCTGTAGCGGTGACAGGAAATGCAGTTGTGCCATGACTGGATCACTCAATGAAAACAATATAGAAAAAAAGGTTTGAAAAGAGCTCAAGATTACTGTCTAAGAAGTCACCCCAAATAAGTGTGTGTCTGTGTGTGTGTTCACTCACACATGCATGTGTGAGTGCTTATTCCTGACTGAAATAAAAAAGAAACTCTCTCAATTTACTGTTTGGAAAAAGCACATGTATGTGTGGTTTAGCCTACGTGAGGTAGGCAGAGACCAACATTGCATAGAAGTGACTACCTCCATTTTAAGTAAAGAGTAAGAGATTTTTCCACCATGATGTGTTAGTTTCAGCTCAATGTCATTTTAAAAAAGTCTACTAGATTTAAATTTGTCTGTCAATACAAATGTGAATTTTAGGTATAAAGGCATTTTCTCATAACGAGCTTTTCATGACATTACTATCATAATGTATTCTGAATCTCACACCAATGAAAATATCATTCTTAAACCCCAAGTTCCTTTGAGAATTCTTAGCTGCAGAGGAATTTAGTTTAAATTATTATTATATCACTTAAACTTTTAGACCTCAAGTTAGCAGGCTCATTAACCAATGGGTACAATGGAATGATTTATTAACTATGTTGTACTGAACTAACCTCCTCCTATCATTCTGCTGCCTTTCCCCTACTTTTGAGACATAATCTTGTTTACTTGAAGTGTTTATCCACTTTACTGTAAAAAAAAGAACTTATTTCAAACAAAAAATGTTCACTAATTAATTTCTTAATCAGTTACGGGACATAAAGATTGTTTTCAACATAAATTTTTTTACTGTGTTTGAAAGCCATTCTTTATTCCAAGGCAATACCTTCTGCTTGCACTGAGAAATCAAATAAAAACATGATTTACATATTTTAACTCCAATTCAAAATTATGTTTTTGCATTATAATTTTCAAGGGCCACAATGAGCAGATATCTTTTCTAATGGATAACAGAAGCTGATGTACCTGGTGCACAATATTTCATCTGAGACAATTAGTGCACTTGAAGTTCTATGCATGTGAAAATAAGAAATCAGGATAAACTTCACAGTCGCAGAACCTCTTTTTAGTCTACCCTCATCTTTGTAGCAATAAATTTCATTGTGTTTATCTCAAATGTAAATATCAACTGAACATACAGACACAGGGTAGAGAAGCAGGGAGTATAACAAGCAAGTGCTACCGGATTGCTTCATAACAATGCCAGTGAAGAATCATTTCTTAAATCTGTTGTAGCTAATAAAACAGCTCAATTTTACCCCACTTTGGAAGGCAGCTGGAAAAGTTTTAACTTCATGTGCAGGGCTAAATATCAAAGCCACATAGGAAGTGTTTTAGAATAAAGGCAGACAAAGGCATGCCTCTTGCTCCTGCAACTGTGCTCTGCTGATGCGGCAATGCCACCCATGAATGTACGTGTGAACCATCCTTAGGACCCCTTCTACCAATCAGCGGAGCAGCTGGGGTGTAGTACGCACCAGTGTTTGTGCTTTGGTTTTCCCTGCTGCTGAATTTCACTGAAACCATTAACTATGCTTACCCATCGCTTTGAGTACTCCAGCAGTATTGTCCCTGTTAGGCTATTTCTGATGCAACACAGTTTTCTAAAAATTTCCAGTGATATATTTGCCCAATTATTTGCAATTACAGACTATTGTATAATTACGTAATTATGGACTTTTAAAGATATGAATTGTTCCTTCCATCATCCATCAAGAGCTGTAATGAATGACACTCAATTGCATAATTAACATATGTTTCTAACGTGTTATTTACAAGACAGTTGAGCCTTTGCACTTTGTCATGCCTCGATCAGTTTTGGCCAATTTGATCCACTAGATGATACCCGCTCTCTGCAGAAACTTGTGATCTGTCTGAGAGCAAGGGTGCTGAGGACACATGCTCAAGGCACATAGACTCTTGTAGGTTGCTGCAGAGGGGCTACCTTTAGAAAATAATTTTTTGAGAAATAGGAGCTGTTCTCTAAACTTGTGTGTGTGTGTTTGTGTAAAGTATAAGGGTAAGTTTAGGCCAAATTCTCCTATTCTTCATATTCTCTGTAGGTTTGCTCTCCTTCTGATTCAGCAACCCTATTATCTCACTTCTCTTACTGTAGGAAAGAAACTCCTGACAAGTTAGGGGAATCTCTGGTTATACACCCACTTTGAGAATGAGCAGCGGAAGCAGGGACAGCCTATCTGAAAATGGGGGTTATACTACAACTTGTTTTCAAATAGGAGCATTCTAAAAAATACAGGTGTGAATCATACTTCTGAAAACACAGAAATTTCACTTACTCTTTCAGATGAGTTATTAGAATGGGTACAAACCATACAACCATACAACTCTATTTTTTTTTCTACTCTACTTAAAAACAGAAAGGGGTGGGGAATGCTTTAATTCTAAAGACACTGACAGTGACTAAACCCTTCATGCACAAGGGTGAAGAGGGGATAAGTTTTGTACTTTAAGCACAGAAATTAGTATTAGCTAATTGGTCTCAATAGGGCACAGTAGCAACAGCTAAGAGGACTTCAGGTTTTATTCTGATTTCATTACCCTGCATTTCTCTTCCTTAAACTACACAGGCAAGTGACAGTATGTAGTTCTCAAAGTAGTTTGCAGGATGAGATGTACAGAAGGGGGACTGCTCACTGTTCGCAGCTCCTGTTTTAATTTGAAGAGCTCATATGCAAGACAGAGGAGCCATGTCACTGTCAGAGCGACTCTAGCCTGTGAACGGGAAGGTACTAACATCACACTGTGCTTTTTCGCTTCACGGATATTTTGTTTCTGTCTTTCATCTTGTTTTCCTTAATCTAGATTTAAAAGCCACTAGCTATACAGCATTAAATGTTTTGCTTCTTAAACATGGAGAAATAAGAGGGTACCCACAAGAAGAACAAATTTGTGATCAGCAAATCATCAATTTAGCAATAAATAGATGTTCTACTATTCCTTTAAGCTACATATAACTTTCCCTCCATATTTCCAGAATTTTTTCCTTATTATTTACACATATATTGGGAAAAGATGATTTTATGTATTTTAATGACATTCTACAGTAAAACTACACCTAAAAATACTTGCGTAACAAAAAAAAAAAGCAACATTCCTTGAATTGTAAGTATGGAGCACGAGTCATGTTTATTCTGGCAAAATGGAAAAATCGCTTCTTGGTGTTTGATTGCTGTTTAAAAAATGCTGCTTTGAAAACATCATACAAAATGTACAGAAAAATTGAGAGAATTATGGTTTTTAAATTACCTACTGAAAAGCATCTATCTTGAATAACTGCAAGCAGAAGGGAGAAGAGTATATTTCCTTAATAGTAGGACAATAATCTACTGCATTTTTATTTTACTTTTTAAAAAAAAGGAAAAAAAGACAGCATTTTTATTGGGTTACCTTGAAGGAGTGAAAAAATCATGACAAACAACTGATCAGTAATTTGCCACTACTCAGCATACTTAGCATCTAGCAGAAGTAATCATTCTGTATCAGGTCTAAACTAGCCCTTTTAAAGATGTATCTCATAGACACTTCTAAAAGGTTAAGTAATACCATGCTTAACATAATTTTATCATGATTTGCAAATCCTTTCAAATAATCACGTACTTTTTTGTAAAGGCAAAAACCCTCACCAGTAGCCAAATAATATCTTAGATTTTGTGTGACCTTAGGATGCTGTGAGAAAATATTCCATATTGGGTAAATAAATATATGTGATTGAAAGAGATGAATTTAGACTTTTCAATTAACAAAACTCACAGCATCTTGTCACTCAATATGTGCTTCCAAAAATGTCATACCATTACTTAAGATTTCAGGTACAACCAAATGGAGAACAATGCAATCTATGCAGGAAGCTCAAGCTTGAATAAATAAAAGAGTTGTAGGGTTGGGGGCGGGAGGGGGGGGTTGCTTCCTTATTTGAAGGATTTAAGTAAATCAGAATTTTACCTCTGTTAGCCCCATGGGAGTAGGGACTGAAAGTCCTAAAGCTTCATTAATTTGTGCTTAATAAAATTCCATTGGCAGGAAACGCAGCTGTAAAAAGCAAATGCATGTCCTGATGTGCATATTTAATATCAATTTCTTCATCCCCAAAAGCTGTGTCTCTCTCAGGAGCATGTTAAAGGCACAGACAAAAAAAAATAAATATCAGAGATTACTTCCAGTGTGAACTGTTTTGGGGAAGGCAATAAGCATTGCCAAATGGCGAGCCGAAAGAGATACCAACGTAATTCAAAGCCTTCAGAACTGATTATATATCAAAGTATTATACCTTGTTTTCTCCTTCTAGAGGCAAAGCATTAAAAAAAGACATGTGATGCACCCCTAGAACCAACTCCTGTTGTCTTAATGAATTAGAAAAGTGGTTGGTTTATTTCTATAGTAGCTTACTTATTGACACATTTTTGTGTGTGTGCAAAAAGTGATTTCTAGTTAATACTTGAACCATCTGCGCTGTTCTAATCCTAAGCTTCTTAGTCTGCACATATAAAAAGACTTGTATTTTATCTTTGAGGGGTCTTGAGGATTTTTGATTCTGCTGAAATTTTATTGAGGTCTCGTTATTATATGTGTTTTCAACACATTGTGAACTTCTACAATAAAAACAGTACATGAGACAATGTGATAGTATAGGTAAAAACCAAGTGACAGAACATTCAAATCAGTGGACTCTATTAATACAATCAAGCAAAATCAATAGAAAAACAAAATAGCTATTGGCCATACATAATGCATTATACAGCATGTAAGCTGTATACCACAGTAAATAAAAAGTTAACATTATCAGTTTTCTGATACTATTCCTAAATTACAGAAATGTTTAAATATTTATTATTTGTTTGGGTTAAATGTAATTTTCTTCATGTTATTATTTTCCTTTGCAATTTAATATCGTTGCCTTATGCTTCAAGGTCCACTCTAAAGTATTTCTATTTAATATTCTTGCATTTTTTACATCTATAAGGAATTATTCTTTTCATTAAAACCACAACTGAAACAAAACAAAAAAAACACAAAAAGCAATGTATTTCAAATGAAGATAATACTCCATGAGCATTACGATTCTGCAAACTTATATTTATTCTATAGGATATTTTGGCCATGTAGTTTATTCATATGCACTGTTTTTCCAACATGAACCTGCAACATTGCCTACTGATTTCTGTTCTAACTTATGTAGATTTAGGAGACACGATGAAATTAACTTCTTCAGACTGCATTTTTTGCTACAAAAGTCATCAGGCAGAAATATCCTGTGATTCAGATCAAAATTAAACCATGATTTCATCAACCTGTGAAACAGACATAAGCTTACATTGTAACTGGGACTAATATTTCTAATAAAACATCCTTTTTAACAAAACTGAAAATCAATAATAAGAGAAGTTTCAAAATTGACACTAGCCTTTTGAGAAACTGGAAATAGATCTTCCTGTCAAAGACTAAAACTGCTCTCCTCTGTCTAGACTGCACTGGGAGCAAAATTATCAGATTTTCATTTCCTCAATTTCACTCCACAGTGGTAAAACGTGCAAGTATTGATTCAACTGCTGAAACAAAAAGCAGGAGAGCTCTTCACCTCGGCAGGGTCAATGGGTTTGTGGGTGTCTAATTATACCTATGCAGGGCATATAAATCTTTCTACTAGTCATTACGTGAACATAAGAGTCCAAAGGCATCATTAGAATCCTTTTAGCCAAACACTCATTCTTCTTTTGTTTTATGAGGGGTCAAAGAAACTGGGAGTTAATATTATCGTGGCTCATAGATTTTCAAATTTGTGTTCAAATACAAGAAGCTATGCTTTGAAGGAAAAGGCTATGCGTGTACCCATGCATGTCCACTTACACGTCTGAGCTCTGCCCCTAAACACATGTACAGTTTCTTCTCTTTTTACGGTATTTGGTTGAGATAAGCTGTGATGTAAACAGCATAACTGCACAAACATTCATTTAATTGTGGTATGTTACAAATACAGTGTTAGTAAAGCTTTTGGAGAGTACTAATTCTTCTCAAAAGCAGACAAAATGCTAAGAATGAGCTGGAAATGCTAGGTGTGACAGAAGTACTAATCCTATTTTTCATCACTCCATTGATTTCACTATAATCTTACAATAATCTCTATCTTTTTTCCTTATACTTACTGAAATGAACTCATTCATGAATAAAATAATATTGCCAGTGCATTAAAACTATATTAAGAATACAGGAAAAAAAAAAAGAAAAAAAAAGGGTCTATTGTTATTAAGAAGGTGTGCTGCATTATATTATATTGTGTCATATTGTGAGTGTTGTTCAGGTGGTTTTTAGGTTGTGTAACCATGACGGTAAGAGAACAATATTTGTATCACAGGAAAGCTGTCATATTTTGCAAGATTACACAGATGCTGGGTGCTCAGCATTTTGAACATTAGATGGAGTTAGAGACTTTCATTTTATCTATGAGAGTAGTAATAAGATCCCATATCAAGAGTGAAAGTGATATTTTTGAAGTATTCATTTACAGGAAAATCAATTATTATCTTACAAACTGACCCACCTACTTGAAACCAAAATTTACAATAAGCGGTTAGCACAAAGTGCAAAAACACAGAGGTAACAATTCTTAATAGGGAGGAAATAGCAAAGAAAAACCCCAAGCTTATAAATGATCACATTACCAAACTGGAAATCAGAATCTGGCCCTACCTTTTTTTAACAAGCTGTTTCTGGTGTTATGTTAAGGAGAGTCTTTAAGTTCAGTAAGACATGCTAAAAAGTGTGGATAGGGTGATATGATGTGAGTATCCGCAATAGCAGGAAATGAGCTTGTTGGTCCAGTTGTTCATCCTTTCTGTCCTTTATTCATTATTCTTGTATGCAAAACACCTTCTGAGGCCTCACGCAGGTAAAGCAAAGGCTACATGGTTATCTAACCATGCCCCTTGGCTAAAAACCTGTTGATGCCTACAGCCCAACCTCCTCTGCCCCAAGCTCCTGTCAAAACTGTAGTTCCACTGTGGATGGACTGAAGAGAGCAGGAACGGTACCATAACTAGTGAGGAATCAGAAATCCCCAAAAATAAAAAGTGGGGAGAGTTCGTACATTGATGTCAGAAGGAAAAAAGGGCATATGGAGGTATGATGCATCAGCTGAACATCTTGCTAGTGCAGGAACTTAAATTTGTTCAGAGCTGTGCTGCTAGTGGGTCCTGTGCTCCTTCCTCGATCATGGCATGTGCTCATCTTTGCTCCCTGTCGCCCAACTCCCCATCTCCTACCCCTGCTCCTCACATTGGCCCCTTCCCTCCCTGGTTCATGGAGCCCACCTGGCAATGAGAACACCCTCACTGCACCAAGCCCCTCCAAGATGCCCTCTGCATCTCAGCGGTTTGGGTGGAGGGTCCCTGCTGCTGTCCAAAACCCTTTTTGTGTAGAGCACCAATCCGCAGCAAGATCTGTGGCCAATATTTGGATTTGTGTCTAGTATTCCCCCTATTGGACGTGGTCTCACAGCTGTTTCCCTACCAACATGTGCTGTTATGGGGCTGGACTGGAGAGGGGCACACAATCCCCTGCAGATGCAAGACGAGTGCATTGCTTTGATCGATGTCTCTGCAGCCTCCTCTCCGTACACCTCACCCACTGACCCGTTTAACAGCTAGCTGCAGTAAGTGCTAACCAACATGGGAGAAATGACATCATACCTCATCGCTCAGTCCCAGGCACTGTGCCTACGTGAAGCAAATGGGACCAAAGACCTGTACGTAAATTACGTCAAATTACTTGGTTGTGTGGGAGATTCGGTCTGTTCAGGTGAGAGTGGATCAGTGGCCAGGCATCATGTAACTGAACTGAACTGAAAGAATAAAACAGGAGCTGCAGTAAACCAGGACAGTTCTCTGTACCCAGATGAGTAATACAGGAAAAAAAATACTGAAAATATTCTCTTTTTTTTCTGTTTTATACAGGGACTTTCATACTCCCAGGCATACTGTTTAAAAGGCAAGTGAACCCTGGGAAGTCACAAACTCTCTACAAATGTGCAACAGAAATAGAGGTGTATATATTGATTTTCAAAGTGCAGAAAGATGCAAACACTCCGTGCTATGAGCTAAAATAAATGGAGCCATCACTTACACCATCAACTTTGGACGGTACTGTGTAAAGTCATTCAGAGATTGTTCATATACAACTGAAGAGAAGCATGTAAGACTTAGGTTAGGAAAGCAATTTATTTTCGATATTAGTGGAGAGGATCAGGCAGAGGGTTCAACATGGAAAAAGGTCATATAGCTACCAAACTGCTTATTAAATTTATATTTTTCTCTTTCTACATACCCCTTTTTATTCCGGCTCCTCTCTAACAGTGGACCTTCATCTTGCAACCTTAAAATTTTCAGTTATGAGTTTTTGATGTTGGTGGTGTTTAAATACAATTATTTTATTTATTTATTTGTTTATAAATAAAATTATTGTTATTTATCTATGAATTTAAGATATGTAACAAGATGTGCATATTAACTAGTTTCAGATTAACTGAATATCCTTGAACAACTGGACTTTATTTGCATGTTTTACAATATTGATTTAACTATATCATACAAATATGCTTCCCTGATACTAATTATATCTAGGGTATTGGCTTCTATCAAATTTAAATGTGTATTTAAAGTGTGGTATCATAAATGCTTACCATAAGCCAATGGTCTTCATGATTCCACTACTAAAGTAATTTCATGGCATTCATGTTTGTTTCTTTACAAAGAAATCAAATAACCTGGAGATTAGATTACAAGCAATATCAGACATTGTCATTTTTTGCCTCTGAGGCAGAAACAGTCAAAGAATCAGGTCTTCTTGAGGAAAAGAGTTCAATCATCAGAGTTCAAGAAGCAAACTTGTCTCTTGAAGCCACGTTCTTTCCGAATTCTAGATCTTAGTCACCTCTGAGTTACTGACGTCACTGCACTGATACCATCTTCTTTATCCTGATTCAGGTGGAAGTCCTATGGACTACAATCTTTAAATTACAGTAACCTTTTTTAGAAAATTGTTTGGAGTTGACTTGTTATGAAACAATATTTTTTTAATTAAGAAAGAAACTCGTTTTATATTGACATGGCTTTAAAAAATGCTAGAGGTTAAATCTTTATTGAAACAAGACATATCTTTTAAAGGACTGACAGAACTTTGGGAAATCACTTAAAATCCCCCTATCTTTACACACAGCTTTCTATCCAAAATCAATAATTTTTCTTTCCACCGTTGGAATATAATAACAGGAATTCCTGAATAATCTCTCTTTTTAATCTACAGATGTATGTGGGTTTTTTAAAATGTATTTCCCTTATTGTGTGTGTGTGAAAAAGACTGAAGTAAGGAAAAAAATACTGAAAATAGGACAAGATAAAGCTCTTATTATGAAAGATGCTCCCCCCTACCTCTCTTCAACAAGAGAGACAGAAGAGGGAAAAAGAGACTTATGAGTTTAGAAGGAATGAAACTACTTTAATGAAATATTAATAATAAAATAAAAAGGAAATCATGAAATATATACAAAACCATATCAAGCTCCCAGGATGACAGTCACATCACTGGCTGGCACTGGGGAAGTCCCAGACTGAACTTAATGATGGATGGGAACTGGATTCTGGATCTGAATTCAGGATCGAGATCAAAGGCAGATGAACAGACAGAGTCCTCCTCGGACACCGGCCATTGAAGAAAGAGGGCTGACTCTCTGAACCCTCAGCTTTTATACTGCACATGAGGCAGATGGGATAGAATACCCTGTTGGGATGGAATACCCTGTTGGTCAGTTTTGGATCACTTGTTCTGTCTGCTCACCCTGCAGGTGGGACCCCTCTATGCTTTTCTGCTTCCGACCCTCCAATGGGGCAAATAACCAAGTTAGCTGGCCTTGGTCATTATAGCACTAAGTCTAAGCAAGATCCTCTCTGCTTACCATCCCTTGGCATCTGCTATAAACATAGGTCTTATCAATCTGAGAGTGAACAGTGTCTGCAAAATATGCTGCCGATTTCAGTAGTTAGAAGAGGCCCAGTCTTGACATAGTCTGTCCTTCCATGGATAAATGATGTTTCTCCTGAGTGGATCACTCATACGTACATAAAGTCTCTTAAGTCCAATAAATGCTGTTTTTCTTTCATCATGGGTCTTCTCTTAATAGACTTCAAAAGACATATTTTAAACTAAACCCAAAATGTGCACAGTAGTTCAAAGGCTTAGTAAGAGCAATGTGAAGAAGAAGAGAGTGAAGTTTTAAGGACTGATTAAGCCAAACACTGACTGCTAAATAAATTTAAATAAGCCATTCAGGGTTACTTTAAAGTGTTTATATAATTTAAATTTTATTGTTTTATATTATTAATAGTTTTAGAATAATATTTCTATGGTACTTACAAGGTTAATATCTTAGCCATTTTAAAGTTCATGTCGCAGAATTGGAGAGTACATGTATTTACAGTGGAGAAAATAACATACACTATTAACGCTGCTTATGATGCTTATCATTACTTTAGATGCAAAGTCTGAAAAAATATTGACAAAACTCATGTTCTAAATATATCCTCGTTAAATAGGAAGCATCTGAACTTGTAGGACTCACAAGCACATGCTTAGATTTTTTTAAAAATGTACCAACGCATAGGTTCAAATTTAACCAATGTTCTTAAACATGTTATCCAGTATTTATTTTTTTAAGATGGATGACTAATGGATGCTCCATCTAAGCCACTGTCTACTGAATGTACTTGAAAAAAATCCTATTGAATTCAGTGAGAATTGACTGAACAGCTTTGCCTGAAAATGGCTGGGTTTTTTTTTTTTTGTTTGGTTTGGGGTTTTGGTTTGCTTTTTTGTTAGCTTTTTTTTTGTTTGTTGTTTTTTGTTTAATAGGATCTGAGCATTCAGATTCCCATTTAAGTTCTATCAAGCCTGCTGCCCCAACATGAGAGTTGATACCTAATTCTCATCACCCACCTTAGGAGAGTTTCACTGTTAAGCCAGAGAACACTGGTGTGTTCCGTATCCACTCTTTAGAAAATTTTAATCAAAAGATTACTCTTTAAAGGCAGCCAATGTTGCAGGAAATCTCATTGGAGCTTTGCTCTCCTTAAGTACATTATCTAGCTGGAGTACAAACTTAAAAGGTTAAGACGTTAACCTTGGCTTTACACTACAGATACTTCTACAAATACTGATAATGCAATACTGAGTTTTCTTAAAAAGAGGAGGGGAATGAAGCAAACAACTTTTTGACTTAAAAACAGTATCACAAGTAAAAAACTTAAAAAGGCATCTTTTCTAAAAAACAAGAAAGGCTTTAGTTCAGTCCTTCTGAATAATCCTAACACAGCTGTACCATGCTAGTTTGGGAAGTACTTTATGTCTAAATGCTTATATCTATCACTACACAGGTGTAGATTAAGGATGTGCCTACTTATTTGCTGTTGAGTTTAGTGGTACCCAAACATGTCTCAAGTGTTGCCCTGAATCACAGCCTAAGTGCATAACTTCAGCAATCTACTTTTGGCCAGTCATTACATGCAGATTGTAAAGACTTAACACGAGTAACTAGTACATAATGAGTATAATCATCATTAAAACTTCTAAAGAAGGGCTCTCTGTCTATAACGTATTCAGGACTGACTGCTGGGTTTGGTGTTTTGTGTCTGGGGCTTTCAGTCTATTTCAAGTGAAAATATATAATTCCAGGCCACTCTTCCAATACATCACAGTCATTTTCTGCACTTTAGTTGTTTTTCTCTCCATTTTTCCCACAAAATAAAACATCATTACAGCAGGTTTAAAGTGCACTTTAGTGCTTGCAGTCTTCCCATGCTATTCTTTAATATTTCATCATTAAATAGCAAAATAACCTGATATGATCCTAATTTAGTGCCAATTACACTGCATTGATCAAAGTGACCTTTTCATACTGGAGCACAAAAATCAATCCAGCTGTACAACAAATGTCAGGGGGATGAGAGCAACATATAATCTGTGACAATCAAAACATTACTTACAAATGAAATCACCAATGACCTGCATGCCAAGGCAATTTCTGCATAATGTGCACTGGTTTTGTTTGCAGCTTTTGTTGGGATTTTTTTTGTTTTGTTTTGTTCCCCACTGTCTGCTGCCAGACATAGTTATGCTATTTCAGAGTTTCACTGACAATGCTGAAAATGGTCAAAGCTCTATGACTGGTATCAAAATAACCACACAAAGTGACTATAATCTGTAATGCATCTTTAATGTTCCATGAAGTGTGGTTTTCTGTGGATCCAACAGCCAGACTGCCTTCAGACAATGCTCGTGCACCGAAGTTTGGTGATATTCTAAAATGCAGCCAAATCAACTACATCAGCCTTAGGCAGGGGAAACATGAAGGACTGCTCAGAGATCCTCACTGTTCTGTCTTCATTCAGTGATTCACAAACCATCGTTTGACTTAGATATTAGCTCTGCAAAGTTAATGACAAAACTGCAGTGACATCAATAGTGTCTGGACTTCACCCGTTATCTCTGTCAGGTTTAGGGTCCAAACCTGGAGGCAATGGGATGCACAGGCAATATCATCTACCAGCTGTAGCCAGCAGACACTTGAACTATCTATATCTGTAATTCATAAGAGAAAATTTATTTTAGGTCAATTTTCAGGGGATTTTTTTAGCTGTCTTTTAATCACATAATAAAGCTATCTCAACTTCAACTTGCTTTCAGTTCTGTTCATAATTAATCAGGGATGATTCTTCCACTGCAAAAATCCTTACCCACACCAAACAAGATTTAAATTGATTCATGAATCTGCAATTCATGAATCAAAGCTACAAAACAATGTAGTTAAATGCTGTTTAAATCCACCCTTTTCAGCCATTCCACTGTTGTGAGCATGTCACAACACAAGAAGATCTGAAACTGTATTTAAACTGTTGAGGTTTTCTTCAAACACGTAAACTGTTGGGGTCTTGGGGCCTTCAAGCATGTAGACTTCTAGCATGTAAACTGTTGAGGTCTTCAAGCATTTAGCCCTACAGAAAAAGCTGGGACTCCACAAGGTGAAAAAACGCCTCCAGTACCTGAATAAAACTTACAGGATTTGGGAGCTGAGATCTGCCGATGTCAGTTTGTGAGGTCTTGGCTGAGAATTTTAATCTGTTTGTGTTTTGGTTGCGTTCCTGTAAAATAGAGGTGGTATATATACTTCACTCTTGGCTTTTTTTTGTCTTTTTAGATCTCAGCTGGATGATCCTGGATGATAACTTAATGAGCAGAGCCTGTTTTTTAAATAGCTGTGCCATGGCCTTATTCAAGACAAGAAGTGGGATCTTGAAACACATTCAGTTCAGATTCTTTGAAAATGTTTTACTTTATTTTGCAAACATGCTTGGTGAAGGATTATCTCCCAAGAATTGAGGCAATTCCTCAGGGCTGGGTTTTTTTTTTGTTTGTTTTGTTTTGTTCTGTAGTCTATTCCCCAGAGAGAATGTGTTCTCATTTAAATAATTTATCCATAAGAAAAATCTCCAAGGCCTGGATATTTTCCCTGCTCATGCACACTAATTTGCTAATCAACCAAGAATGAGAGAGCATGGGAAAACCTAACTCTTAATATTGGTCTCAAAAGTGCTTGTTCTTCCAGATGCTTTAAGTTCAGATCCAAAATAGACAAAAAAATAATTAGGGAGAGAGGTTCTCAGGGTTTTATCATCCCTATTACTGTTCTGGGGGTCACAAAACATTTCCTTTTATAGCATTTCACTGATAATGAGACTGTATAGTCTCAGGTAGGAATATCTAAAAAGGACAAGATAGCTGTGCTTTCTACCTCATAGGTGAATGAAATCTTTGGTGCAGGACTTGAGAGCCTTGGAGGCTTCTGCATCAATGTTAAGGAGCCCTTTTGTGCTCTAAAGAAAAAAGCTATAGTTTGAGGGTTTTCATACAAATTTGTTTTTTTTTTTTTTTTTTGCTTGCTAACTTTCAAAAGTATTTGTTAGAGACACAGTACGTGTTTCACTTACCAAGCTGATTAAACTACGGTTCTTTCTCTTGGCCACATAACAAGAATATCTCTCTTCCTAGAAAGTCCATTAGCAAACATGATTTATGACTGACACTTCCACAATTCTGAATGTAGCCCTGGTAAGAACTAAATAATATTCAAGAGCTGGTTATGAACCAAATCCAATTCATTTCACGCTGATGCAGAATTGGTTTCAGAATAATGTAAAGGAGCACTATGGGCAGACTGTTAAGGTGACTCCCTTATATTTAACATGTTCTCCAATGCAATTTGCAGCTTAACAGCCTCACTATAAATGACGTGATTAAGTTTTATACATTTCTGTATATTTGATGTATTTACCCAAATGCAGCTGTCGTTTTGTATACTGTTTCAGATGCTTAGAACTGAATCAATTGTTTGGAGCAATCACAATTTCCAAAGACAAATTTTTTTTTTCAGTGTTAAGCTGTAATGCAAACATGAACTAACGAAGTAAGGATTAATAACTAAATCTGATTTTTCCCATCACCATGTGAAAATGGTGAAGTATATTGACCATTAAAGAATCACTTGAACAGATTAATTAATTCATCATTTCTGGCAGATATAATGAATTCAATATTTTGCACCACTACATTCAAAATATTGGTTCAAAATAGATGCTCCAACTCAACCTCTAGAATGCCCATCTTATTCTCTAAAAGCAAGATCATTACTTTCTTTCAGCAATTACCCTGAGCCAAGTGGGAGACAATTTGTCTGATGTAACCAAAACCAATCAGTGTTTTGACTGATTCTGGCATTTTGATAATGGAGACTTTATTACATTAAAGATTTATACATGGGACTATACTTCATAATGGACCATACAGGGTTCAGTATAAAATGCATAGTGTTTATTGAGTAAATAAGATTATATATATACATATATACATGTGTATATGTGTATATGTGTATATATATATACATATATATTTATATGACTTAATTTATAGCCTAACACATACACAGTAGGTGTCACAGGTACAAAAAGCCTTTCATTCCATAGTAAAATATAAGCAAAATGGCATAAAGAAGCAGAAAAATCAGAGGTCTGACCTATCAATATTCAGTATAGTTTATCTCAAGGTCTAGGGTCTTCTTTAACTTGTTGCTAACTGGACTTGATCGATATGTGCAACATGATCACTCATCACTAAAACATAGAGCAAACTGTGAATTTAGATGACAGTTCAGGACTAACTCTGAAGTCAGGGCTGAAAAGAAAGAACGTGTCAAATAACTTTTTAAATAACAGGAAGCCAATGAATGAAATTAAAATTATTTTTTATATTAAATGAACATATATGACCCTTACACTTTAATACATTATAAAGCCTATTTGAACATTTAACAGAGTTTTGAAATATTTAAGCTGTAGGTTGCCAGGGCTGCATTCCACTGTCTTGGGCAATACGTTACCATTGTGCTGGGTAATGCTATCTCTAAAGCTTTTATTTTTTAGCATAAGGTACTTACAATTATTAAGTTTCTATTGATTTTGAATGCCACAATTTCTATGAACATCTGATTTCTTTCTTATCTGTATTCCTTTAAATCTATACGTCCAAATTGCATTCAGAAATTTAATCCTCAGACACTACAGAAAACTAATCGTTTGTCCACTCTGGTTATAAATCATACCTATTAGAGAAAATCAAATTTTTTGTGATCCCAGAACAGAAAATTATTAACTTAATTCTTTACAAATTGCACGGGAGATAATATCCAATAATCCATTAAGAACATCTTAATCAATGTCTATCACTGTAATGTAAAGCACACTGATAAGAGTATGCCTATTACTGATTAAGAGTACCGCTACAGCCGTCTGTACAAATTTCAAAGAACTTGAAATTAATTGCTAATGTATCAAGCAATTCATTTGGTTGAAGAGGAATGGCTGAGGTATTTTCTATGCATAAGAATCTGAGTCAAAATATATTAACAACCACAAGTTTGAAAGTACAATAAAGTAATATCTCACATGTAATTACAGAAACTAACTTCACTTAAATACGTATATAGACATTTACAGTTCACTTGGCCCAATATAAATGTTATGTGCTTCAATGGAAAGATTCTTACCAACTTCACTGGGCTTTATGGAAGACATTTGCAGTTTGGTATTACATCTTTCCTTAAAAAAACTACGCACAAATAGCATTTTAAAAATAAAGGATAGCCTTCACAGGAAATGAATAGGACCTGTCACACTTATACTTTTGCTTTAAGCATGTCTTGGAATGAGTTTGCTGCATGTGTATTTGTGCACTAGAAAATCCTAAGTGACCTGGAGCAGATTAAGTGATTATAGTGTGCAATTCAACAAATTCCAGAAACACGTTTCAAGTCCTTGAGTCATTCACATGCTGTTCAACTGTTTATACACTGTGAAAAATTGCTGTATGACAAGCATGCAGAATAAAACTATTCTTACTAAGAGGGTAAGTAGTTTTGTGTGTCTTCTGCTAAACTGACCTTCCAATCTATCTCCTATACCAGCATATACTCTAAATAGTTCCTTAAGTTCCTAATGAATTCGAAGTAATTCAGGAAGGGAAATAAGTCTTGAATACTTTCTAGCTAGAAAAGCTTTTTTAAAGCTCTAAAATAATTCTTGCCTTTTATGAAATATCACTTGTATCAGGAAATAAGTGTCCCTGAGCACAAGTAACCACACTTTCCTGGGAAACGTAAATTAAAAAAAAGTTAATTACATAAAATAGAGTCATTTCCTCCTTTCATGACAAAGGGAGAGCACTTTAAAAAAGTCTCCCTTTCAGCCATACAAAGTCTTCTTCCAGTCTGAACAAAGCGAGCTGTTCTAGGAGTTCCATTTGTATAAGAAAATAGGTCTAAATTGATTAAACTAATCATTTTACTCTAACTGCTCTTTTTAAAGACAACTGCTGATTGCATGCCCCTTTTGTAGCTGTAGCTGAGCCTGAGATGGTACAAAAAAAACATCTTGCCAGTTGTCACAACTATTTGCTCATTCTTTAATTAAACATAATATATAAACCCATATAATTTACATCTAATTGGGAAACATCTTCTTTAGTCAGAAGGCAACATGATCTGATGGCATAAGTAGAGACTTGGGTGTCAACAGGTCCTGAGCTGTAGTCCGACTGTACTGGAGAATCACGGCTGGCCTTATAAAGGTTACTTAATCTTCAGGTTTAAGAACCTCATGTACTTAAGGAAGATAATTTCAGTTAACCATTGATGTCATGAGTGTGTTGTGAGAGTTGGTTAATGTCTGCGTAATGCAGACCTTAAAACAAAATAAAAATTTAGCACTGACTTGCAGGAGCAGCATGCTGTGATAACAGCAAGGTTGTGGTAAGCCTAGACTTTAAATAAAGTGGAAGAAGGCCTGTAGCTGAAGGTTTGTCTTAAAAAAAACCACCAAACAATACAAAAACCTGTGTTTCACAGTCATGGTGTGGTTTGCCACATAGTTTAGTTTTGCTGAGTTTAGCAGGAGGTGAATTGTAAATACGATAATCAAACTTCATGAAATAACAGGAGCAGGTTTAACCAAGGAGAGACTGGGAGTTACTTAAACATCACAGCTATGCTTGGTGGAGGAGAGGCATGGGGTTGAAGAAGTCCTCTCCACACTGGCTGAAAAGAGCGTTAGCTGAGTCTCCAGCAGATCTGACAGAGGCTCACAGCAAATTCAGAAACATTTATTTCAGTTGAATGTTGGTGGGGCTGGGAGAATAAGCATGACATATTCAATTCTTCCTGCAAACATCTTCACAATGAAACTCAGCATTGTTATTTGACAAAATCTGACATTGGTAATTCAGCACGTTGATGAAAACCATGATGGCCCTCACTCATTTATGTGTTAAAGTAAACTGCAAGTATGAAGGAAAACTGGTGATTTAATGTAGATTATCAGTCACTCTATTCTAACCTTCTCTGTATATATAGCAACTCTGCTGTTTTTTTAATGGACATATTAAGTATGTACGTAACTGGTATATACGTTATTCAATACAGCTTGAAAACCAGCTGTTTTACCAAAGGCAGCAGCTTTTGCATAGCCAGAAATCAAATGCTAATGAGTTGTTATGTAGTATAACAGGCCAAACTTTTTTTTAGATATCCAGTATATTTTGAAAAATTTATATTAGCATGAAATCTCAAACTGCTCTTTAAAGTTTCTTTTTTTTTTTCCACAGAAAAAGGAGGAAACTTTGGAATCAAAGGAACAATCTATTATTATTCATGATCTGGTATACCTATTATCAGCAGTGCACTTAACTGAACAGGCCAGCATCCATGTTGCAGTCTAAATTAATCTCTTGCTTTTCTGATTGAGAGCTCTTTTTCTCAAACAAAGGAAAAAGCATTAAGGTAAAATATGCCCAAAGGTCCATTTATTGCATATAAAAATTAAGCAGGACCCTTTTCCCACACAGGGGAATACACACGCTGTTAAATTCAAGACAATGAAAATGACTGCTTGTGTACTGACAAGGAAGTGGCACCTGTATTTTGGGGATAATATCTTTCTCATCATTAGACTAAAGCTTTATCAACCATGAAACTTTTAGATTTTTCTCTTTTTTTGATACAATATACATCATGGTTTGCACGTGCTTGATGTTTTGGTCTCCAGACACACTCTTTCCAGGGAAATTTTCTGCAGCTAAAGAGAGTTTGTCACAATTTGGAAAAATTACAGAGGAAACTGCTCTTATGCACAAGTGTTTTACGAGCTAGACATTTCACTAATATCCAAAGGCAATGCAGAAGTGCCACAGAAGCAGAATCTTCTCCATATACCATGCCCTGCCCACTCTGAAAATTAAACACTAACTAAAGCACAGTGTAAAGTTAGGCAATTAGCAGACCTCTACACCCTACAGGTTGATTGTGTATTATCCTGCATGTCATACAATGAATCAAACCTGTTATTAACTCAAGTACGTGTGCCCGTATTGCACATACCCGAGCCTCAATTCACTAGCAGTTGCCAAATTTCTAGTTACCAAAATTGCAAGTTACCAAACCAACACATCAGTCTCCTTTGGACAGGTGACCAGGCCTTTGACCCCTGTGTAAGCACGAGCTGGACCTTTTGTTGGGGGCAGTTACCAATGATGAAGAAACAAGACTAAACAACAGACAGAATATGATTTTGCCAATGGCATAACTATTGCACTAAACCCTCATTTTGCACCACTCCTCTACTCTTACTACACATAGCTAAAGATCCAAGCTGGAGAACATAGGAATGCTGGAACACCTGAAAATCAGCATTCATGAAGAGATATATAATACACAATAGACTGAAACAACAATCTGAGCTGAATTAGAAAGAAAACTTAAGGAAAAATATCCTTATTCAAGTTATGACCATCAGGGGCTTGAATGCAAGTTTTTGCCTAGTACTGCGTTAAGAAACACTCTTCACACCTTGCCCTTGATGCCACGATGTCCTCTTTCTGGTTCGTGCATTGTGATCAGCTTATTTCTTCCAAGTAGTCCCTGCAAAACCATAGCTGTCACAAAGAAAGGTCTGTAATCAATGGTCTGAAAGAAGCACTAGTTAGATGTTATGCAGCTCACTGCAGATGCAGGCATCTTTTGGGGACACTTTGCCTCCAAACCTACCTCCTTGCAGCCAGGATCACAAAAGGGCTTGATGAGGGGCTGGGGAGAGAGGACCCATGTGCAGCTCAGGCTGCATCTCCATGTGTTGACTCTCCTCATAGCATGGCAATTCATGCAAGCACACAAGCTGGAGATTAGTTTTGCCATCTTTTGCATCTACAAATACTTCACCATTATCTCATTACTTCCATAATATACAAAGTTGGAAATCTGTGATTCATCCCCTTACTGCCTTCTAGGGAAAATCAAGAAAAAAATTGAAGAACATCAGAAGAAAAATATAAAAATATAAAATAAAAATAACAAAAAACCCAGAAGATTTCATGTTCCCCTTTGCTTGTGTGACTCTTCAGGTTTACATTCTATTTCTCCGGTTTTCCTCTGTGGCTACACTTCTTTCCTATTTACTGATTTCTGAAGCAAAAAATTTGAGAAAACAGCCAAGCATTATTAAACTCACACTTTAAAAAAAAAAAAAAACAGAACTGCTGATTATTTGTTTTATTTCCAGCACAATTTTTATATAAAGCTGCCCTTTCATTGATGGGAAAACATATCACTTTTCCTGATATTTCATACACACATTGTTGGATTTGGCCAGGAATTTTCTGATTAAGTTGATCCATCACACTCAGATCTTTTGGGTAACATGTCCATTTTGACACCTCTTAATTCAAAGAAGATTTACAGCTTCAGAATGGAAATACTGGTGAAAATACACCTTCATCAGTGCAGAACGATCAAGAGACCAGCAGAAAGAGCCCTTGGGTTTCATCCAGGATAGACCTGGCTTCAAGTCATGCTTTGCAGAAGTCGGACAAGAAACCTGAATCTACATTTTATGCGAGTGTCTGAAGCACCATCTCCAATGAATGAGCAGGTTTCTCTCTCTCTTCCTATAGAAACACTTGTCCCCAGACACTTCTGAAATGCAGACAAAAATAGATATTGCAGAAACATTTATAATTTCCTTGTAAAATCAACACATAAAACTTCCAGAACAATGAAACTTTTCAAGTCTCTGATTAGATATGTTGAAGTTAATTGATCAATTAATATCTTTCTCAAAGCAGCATGAAGTTCAGTAGTTCAGTTTCCATTCTTTCTGGGTTGTTCCTGGAAGTAAAGGTAGAATTATTAACTACTGTGATGATGGACTATGGAAAAGCCAAATGAGGTGTTACAGAGCAACACGTAATAAAGTCACAATTTTACAGTAACATTTACCTTTTGGAGTATAGGAATCATTGTGAAAACCTACAGTATACTTCTGTAGTCTCAGAGCCCAAAGAGTTCCATAAAATTTTGGTTTTTAAGTATCTGGTTGTGCTGGGAGTCTTAGTATTGTAAACGTATACACTTCTTCAAATCTAAAAATCTAATGGAAATAAAAATAAATAAATACAAAATCTGCTTCTTCTCAATCATGCAAATCAAGTTCCAGCTAGGTTAGTGGGAAATAGGAATGGAAAGCAGAAAGAAATGTTACTCAAACCTGACAGGTGAGTCAGAATAGTTTTGAATGAATCAGCTAGATACAATTTTGTGACTATAACCTATGTGAATAATATCCTCTGTCAGCCTCAGTGCCTGGCTACAGGCAAGTCAGTGGAACGATGTCTCTTGATGCCAGCTGATGATGTGAATTCACTGATCTATTAAAATTACAGTTTTACATTCTTAAAAATCAGCTATTGAATGTGGACCAAACCCAGGACATGGCTTAAATAGAAGCATAACATAGTTCGGGAGACAAACGTGCCTGAATGTGAAAATGTCTCTCTTCAGCCTACACTTTGTAATTAAGTGCTGGTGGTTCACCAGGCTGTACACATTACCTATGTACCTATGTGTACATTAAAAATGCACATGATCTAACACAGCAGGAAGCCTGATTGTAGTAATCTGAGGTGAGTAACAAGGGAAAATATATTGAGAATTAAGCACAGTGGAGAAAAAAACTTGAATTGCTTCTCACTGACTTTACAACCTCTGGTGAAAGCTGTGCATCCTGCACTCAAGTCACCCCTTCCCAGAGGGGCGGGTTACGGGCCCCGTCCGTGCCTGTCTCCCCCCGCTGGTGCACCTGCTGGCCGTGCTGGCCAGGTCCAGCTGACGTGCCTGCTGCTGGCGGGGTAGCTGGGATCAGGGGAATTAGTTCTGCTTGCCTTGGGAGGCCAGCCCAGCCGCCACGGTTTCTATTCAAACTCCCCTCCACCGCTCAAGCTCAACTGGAACCATTTAGTACCCGCATTGTTCTGTGGTTTTTATTTGTTTCCTTCCACTCAAGCACATGTTAAAAAAGGGGACCCCCCAGCAATCTCCTCCCCCCCCCCCACCTTTCACATGACTAAGCGATTATCTTCTTCCTAATCAAAGAGACAGATGAAAAGAGTTTATTAATAAAAGTTCCCCTTCAGGAAGATTGAAAATGAATGATTAGTAAAATACACCCAATTTTACTTATAGACCCCCTCACAGAGAGGCATCTGTGAAGGGTAGGGATGCCAGAATAGTGGTGGGGACTCAGGCATCTGGAAGCTGTTTGCGATATGGATTAGAAGTCAGGCTGCACACAGATACTGCCTCCAGTCACAAAAGCTTGCTCTGTGGAGGGGAAAAGTATATGCTGCGTGTTTACAGTGCTACTTTTTCCCTTTGGTTGTTATCTGTTTTATTTCTTCCCTCGCTCCCCTCTCCCCACACCATTCATGTGCAATTATGTCTGCACAGATATGCCAGCTGGTGGGGCTTGTTAACCATACCCACCACGCCAGCATCTCAGAAAAGGGGAGAAGGAGCCGGGAGCCGGGCAAACAACACTCCATTGTGCTCAGGACTGGTGCATTATCTGCTCCCTGTTGCCAGGGCCCACCGATCAAACCGGGAAAAACAACCCCAGCGCTGGAGGGAGTAGACTAAAGATATGCATGTCTTCAGCTTGTACTGTATCCACCAGCATATTTAAAAATGAGGTAAATCACAGACACAAAAACTCCAAGGGATTTTAATTAGGAAAAGATCTGAAACTTTAAGTCAGTTTAAAGAGAGTGGTATTTTCCACACAAGTCTGGTTTTAGCAGCATGAGTCTAAGATGGTCACGTTATTTACAAGTGTTCAAACCAAACTGTCATAAAAAATCATATGAAACCTGAGAACCATTCTAGTGAATAATTCTATTGTATTTGTCTTGCTAAATATTAAACACATTCAGAGATACTACTTTAAAATCTTTCTAATGACAGGATTTTCAGCAACTTTCTACCTGTTAGGTCAATTTTTTAGGCTCAAAATCAAATAAGTAAAGAAGAATAAGATAATGCTACTTAAATTCTACATGCATACATTAGGACTTATATTAACACAGTATCCTACCTGACTGTGAGTGGGCACAGAATCAGTGCTTTAGACCTTCAATTCATGCAGTTCCCCTGGAGTCAGAAGAAATAAAATCAAACCACTAAACCACTTCAAAAAACTTAGGGAATTTTTAAATACAAAATTATTATTATTTTAAACTCAGTTGCTTTCAAATCCAGATTCACTTCCTATGTTCTAAAGAGGATAAAGTGTTCTCCCTTCTCACATCTCCATTTTGAAGAAACTGCATTCTGAGCCAAGGGCTTTTCTTTAACTCATTTCTTACCAGTGATGTAATTGGGCATTAAGCTGAAACTAAAATTTAACTTCTTTTAGGAGGTGAAGGAAAATATTTCTGAGGCAAATAGATTTTTGTGCAAGCATCTTTCTGAATCTGTCAGCATTTTTGATTATTAGAGAAAGCAAAAATGAAAATTAATTGGAAGGCAGTGCTGCAAAATCATTCAAACATGTCCACATAATTTCAATTAGAGCAGTAACATGGTAGGAGTGTACTATTGCTACTACAGTAAATAAAGCAGGCTATTGCAGTAAATCCAAAATTATTAGATTTAAACGCATGACATTGGATATTCATTTTAGACCTACGGGATTGTATTAGATATGTATTTTAAGCCTCTTAAATGCTTATATGTTAGATTTGTAGGGAATCTCTTCTTTCAGAGAAAGGGCTGCAGAAAAAACATACCTTGTAAACAAAATTCTTAATGTCATTTCTGTATGTCATTTTACAGAAAAAGATATTAAAAAATAATAGACATTTGTTTCCAGAGAACATATTGATGAACAAGACCAGTGTTGCACAGGTTTCCTTAGGATGGGTGTAAGATGATCCCATGACACACAGGTAGAGTGGATTTCAGTGGTCACTCCTCATTAGTGCCAGCAAAGTTTTAAAATAACACCCCACTATCACACATTCCATATCTGTTACTATTTAGAGAACTCTTTTAAAAATATTAATAGTTTTGATTATATCAGTCTTCCATGGCAGTATGTATCTACTAATGCAAGCCTTCTTTTAACAGAAAATCACAACACATTTAAAACATGTCTAAAAACATGAAATACTTCTCTATGTATATAAATGATCTATTATAGACTCAATACATCATGTTGCATCTTCCCAAATACAGACTTCGTGTATACCATTTCTTAACATAAAGTAGCTACTCTTTTCCCTTTAGTAGTACAAACTCCCTTTCATTGCTGTCTGCAAGACATGCAAAGTTAAAGCTGTTCTTAAAATGGAACAAAGATGAAATAGTGCCCAACTAGTGCAATATTTTCAAACTGCTACAACGATGGAAAGTTTCATAGTTGAAGGAAAAAAGAAAACATTATCTCAGTACGTCATTGTTCAGGTTCCTGTGAAGAAGTCCTGGGGGAAGAGAGAAAAGGCTCGGTTTTACTGTGGTACAGTTCGGTGGTGTTAACATTACAATATGTCTCTGTTCCAGACAGAGCGCAGGTCAAATAATGACAGGTTTTCAAAGCATAAAATCTATAACAATATTCTCAATTGTTCAGGCACCTCTGACAATCTCACCTTCGTTAGGACTTCTCTGCATTCAACGGGTACAGCAAGTGGATTCCCATGAACACCATTTTTAAAAGAACAATTTATAGCTAAGGAAAAAGGGCATTTTTTTCTGAGAAAGATTGTATCTGCAAAAACCCAATACAGTGGTTGAAACCATGGAAGATAACATTAACTTTCATATCAAAAATAGATTTAAGTTTTGTCTTTGTGCCTTTTTACAGATAAAAATTGTATAGGACAAGAGGCATTTTTGAATGGAACACTCACTTTACGGTTCTTATGTTTGTTAAGTCATATCATCTTATGGCAAGAAAAATATTTTCAAAAGCATAGCAAGAAAATAATTTTTAGAAGTGATTTATATTAGCTGAAAATATTTTTTGTTCTTTGGAGCCATCTAGATAAGGCATTTACAGAATAGGGAATATAAGAAATATCCCAATCTTAAACTTTCTTTAAATAGAAGTTCTAAATACAGCATGTATCATGGCTTGAGGTGGTAAAAAATAATTTTTGCACATTTTTTGTTCTTTCTAATTCTTTGTTGCCTAGTTTAGACATATTACATAAATTTGGACATATGCAGTTATACGCACGTGTTTAGAGATACAGACTTAAATGCATGATTGCCATATAACCATATGCAATACATTCATATAATTTTTGACATGCTCCCAAGAAGCTGATTTTGTGTATTTATGTAGTAGATGGAGTATTTGTTTGCATTTTCCTTTCTATAAAACAAAGACTCTATGACTTTGTCAAACTGTTGTTAAAGGGTAACAAGTAAATATCACTTGAAATTGCACATGGAAATCTGTTCTTACGGCCTTCTAGAAAAAAACACAGAATTAATGTACCTCGTTAAATACATACATTTGGTAGCAAAAAAGTTCATAAAACAAATAACAGCCTCTGCTTCTTTAATTATTTCCATAATATCATCCATATTTCCACAAAACTAAGAAATCAGTTTTGTTTTCCCCATTAGATTGAAATTTTTTATGTGTTTGATGAATTTGTTTAATCAAATTCTCAAGCAAAATCAAGTGGACTGGACAGAATGTAAATGGTGTGAGGACAGCTGAAATAGCTGAACACATGATACAATGGGGCTCAGCCTGCTTCCCCATACAGAAAGATATTTAACTAAACAAATCACTAACCTCAATGATTACCAAATGAAAGAAGGGAAGGAAGGAAGGAAGGAAGGAAGCAAGCAAGCAAGCAAGCAAGCAAGCAAGCAAACAAATCAGTCCAAGAGTGAAAAGGTTTTGGAAAGTAAGTTCAACATCCAGACATACTGAAGTGTTTATGTGTGTACATGTATGTGTATGATGCATGTACATACATACCTGCATCTACAAACCACATGTACAACATCTTTATTTTAGCTATGTCTTGACACAGTTTAGTCTGGAGCATTGCAGTTTCTGTCCTCAGGGAATATGAATTAAGATCTTTAAAGAGGTACACGGTTTATTGTTGTGTAGTTAGCTTGCATCCTCTGTTCTGACCATCCCTTCTATAAACCATCCCCTTTCAGATACGGCTTAGTTATTCTAGTTCTGGAGTTATGGTTCTTCTCTCATGATGGTCTGTCTATCCACCTCCAAATGTGGACAAATCCAACACTTCCAAAGGAGAAGGTGAACAACATAGGTATTCCCTGTGGTTAAGATCTTTTGACTGGGAGTTGATCGGCATCCTAGTAACATCTTATTCACTTTCAGCTGTGCAATAGCCAAAAAAAAAAATTGGCCCTATTTCTCTTAAAATATCTACATAAGATGAAGCATGGACTACTTCCTTAATGTGCACATCTCCAGATTTAAAAAAAAAAAAAAATTAAAATCCATGCTCTTATTTCTTTAACAAGTCTTGTTCAAAAATTGATTACCGTCAGTATGTAATCCAACAATTCTCTGTTTTCAAGTATGGTGATGAAAGAGAGAAACACTTCAGTCTTTTTCCTCCCCTCCTTCTACGATCATGAGCACAAATAGTACCTATTGCCTTTCAAAACTCCTTTTATGAACTACCAGCAACACAGCTTTTGCGTTGTACCTGGTTATACTGCCTTTTGCATTAGTTAGCATGCTCTGAGTTCACTGCTATTTAAAGTTAAACTGAAGTGATAAAATCTCATTTTTGGTACTTTTTTCTCTATATCCATACACATATCCCTCCACAATGTTGTTTATCAAAATCTCTTGAATTGTATACAGTGACATTAATTTTTCAAGTATGAAAAAATAAATTAAAGATATTTTTCTATGGGAAGAACATATTATTCTCTATTTTTTCAATAGTGCAAGACATAACACTTATGGTCTCTGTGGTTAGATGTCTGTGCTTGCCCATGTATATAATTTTGAACATCTTCTAGTTGCAACTTTAGCTCTGCATTTCCTGGATTAGACTGTTTAATTTTAGTACAATAAACATTTCATAGACTCTAACATTTTCCCTACAATATTATATGTACTCTTAATCTAATTTTAAGACAAAAATCAGCAAACAGCAATGTGGTTTTGCTTGTCTGTGATATTTCTCCCAGTGAAAAAGTTTAACATGCAAAGTCCAGTGAAAAGTGCCAAGAGGAAGGCAGATTACAGGACTAACAGAAGCACTTAACCCTTCTCAGCTTAAACCAGTGGCCAACTTTTCACCATCGTCTATGTGGATGCCTACTGTGAATCTCTCCTTTCTGGCCAAGAAACAATATCATGTATTGATACCATTTATTGTTAATTTTGATCCAACATTCACAATTTCTCCTCTGTTTTTCTTGGTCTGAGGTAATATATTCACTTGGAATAAATACACTGCAAGAAGTCCAAAATTTTTAACCACATCTCAAATGCAAGAGTTACGAGGAGCAAAACCAAACCATCTGCTACCTACCACTCAAATGTCCCACTGTATAAGTGACACTTTAACTCTGCCATTAAAAAAAAAAAATAATAAGAGGATTATAATTTACAAAGAAAGCCAATCCCTAAATGAAGTGTCGCTGATCAGCAGTGGTGCTGGCAGGGTGACATTCCATTGTCCCACCAGGCACCTTGCAATCACGCACCCGAAGCTGCAGAGGGATGGGCTACGCAGTGACTCACACCCTCCTCCCCCTACCCTGACCCACGTGCCCCTTCCTCCTAACCTGCTGCCCGCCACGCATTCACGTGAGGCTTCGTCCCAGAGTGTGGGGCGGAGGGGTTGGCTGTTGTGATGGCGCGGTGTCACTTGGTCTGGGTGACAGCCCGTCCTCCGCAGACAGCGCTGTCAGAGAATCACAGACTTCCACATGTACGAGCGAAATTAACTTCTGTTAGTCTGACATTTTCCGCAATCAATACTCACAGGGTCCTTGTCTCTGGGATCAAAATTCATAAATCAAAAGCAGAAAGCATGAAATAAGGTATTTGATAAATCCATTAACTGAAGTGGAAGTGTACTTCTGTCACACTGTTTAAAGACTACAGTAGTGCTGGCAAAAGAGGAAGAAATCTAACAAACACGTTAAGTGAAGTGCTGGCTGGTGTTTGAATATATGGCTCAATCTCATGAGCTGAAGGCTTTATGCCTAAGGCAGCAAAGTTTGTTTCCCTGGACTCCACGCTGCGCATGCTGCCTTCAGGAGGCAGAAAACCACCAACTAACCTTTTTCTGATGGACAATCCTCCCACTCCAGAACAACTTACATTTAAGATAAAATTGCATTGCAAAACTAAACACCACTGTAAACCACTTTGAATTCACTAAAGCTGCATGAATTTAATGTGCAAGTCATTGTTTTTAAAAGTCACAAGGGAGTCCAGAATAGAGATAAGTGCCAAGAAGTCTTTTGTTACATCTTGCAGGCGAAACACCCAAGTGCCTCCTAAAGCCCCAGTGACTACCTGCCAGTACAGTTGGGCACCCAGGAATCTTTAAAAAAAATAGCAGTCCTTAACACTAAAACAACTTATTCAGGTTTCGTTAGTGGCAAATTCCATACTCCAAACAAGGACAACTCTAAAAGCCAATGAAGGCTGAAAAGCAGCACATACCCTCCTTCCCATTCATGTGCACGGTCCTGACTGAGAATAAGAGGTACAACCAGAGGCTGAGGGCACTGGAAAGGTCTGTTGAACTGTAGTATCTTCTATAGTGATGGTTAACATGATGAAATATGCAAACAAATAAACCTCCAAGAACTGTATGCCTCCATTTCTCAGCTGATAACTGCAGAAGGATCTAATTGTATAGTCCAAGGCGACAAAAAGAAAGGTCTTGTTCTTACTGTTATTGAAACCCGTACTATCGCTTTATCCTGAAGCCCTTTTTAAGGGAACATTGTGCTTTTAACACAGGATTAACTCTTAGAATTCTTATTAAACTTAAGGTAAAATTAAATTGTAATATCAAGTCCCCTCTCCCTGCAAGTCAGCGGGGTTTGAACACAGGGCTGTATCCACACCTGCTGTCATTTGGTCTGGGTCTTTTCAAGTGACAACAATTCTCCAGCAGCTAAAAATGCATCCCATGGTTTGCATACTCTTAAAATTTACTATAAAAAGATATGGCTGTATTTTCAGCCATGAGTCATGATAAAGAATTAGTGACAGAGGTTTACATTCGAACACAAATAGCATTATTTTAACAGAACTACTTTTCGAAGAATGTATCATAACTGTGTTTGCTGTGATTGAAAACAGCAATGCTTGCTTGATAAGGAAACTGCCTAATGGCAAAACCTTGTACCCATAATGAGATATAAAAGGTAGCAACAGACAAATTACTTTCATTAGACTATTTCTTTATAACACTTCAAATACCATGACAATACATTTTCCCTCTTTCATGCTGTAAAATGAAGACAAAGCAACTAATTTTCTGTATGACAAAATCTTCTTTAAGCATTGCTTCTAAGTATAACTGTGTCCTATCAACTAACTTCCTATTTTATAGTTTCTGAAGTTATGAGAACAATATTTTCAGCACATCTTATTCTATATTAAGTCACTACCTATCAACAAATAGTTTGATTTTTCTTTCCTCTAATTACAAGCTAGCCAATAATTAGAGCACTTTTTTTCTATACAGATCTTCTGTCTTCTAAATCTGTCAATAGCTGTGATTTTCTAAGAGTCTGAATGTACTGTAATAGACCTATGAGAAAGATTTTTGTTGCTGTTATGTGCATTCAATAAAGTTTTTCCCCTATCACTTAAAGAGTTCTTCTATTTTCTTTTCTGTTTTGATTAATACAGGTCCCCTTGAGAAAATCCCTGTTAACAAAATAGAAGTCTGCACTTACCTTACAGAATAAAATTATTGGGCATGTCTAGCTTACCTGGCTGACTAAGTGAAGAAAGATTTGTATTTATAGTATCACCCTTGTCATAGAACCATTCTAAAACTCAAAAGTTATTAAGATATAGGCCTCTGATATTTACTATTTTACAAAACATCTACATTAACTACAATTGGGGTTTGCATCATTCAGAGAAGCTTACCTGTAAGTTTTTTGGGAGCAAAATTTTTTGCAGTTTGGTTACAAGGAACATTTAACCCTATTTCTCAAATGCATCTTTTTCAGGAACGTTTTCCGCACTTTCTCAACAAACTTGCAATTCCCAACACTGTGTCTTCCCACGGTGGGAGCTGAGAAGCTATAGCAACTTGTGGCTTCCCAAGCAACAAGATCCCCACCCCTTCTAACAGTCAATCTGGTTCTTGGTCTGCCTGGCTGGCAGGTGACTGGCAGAGTGAGTGTCCTGGAAAGCTGGAGAATTAGACAACTCATCTGCTGCTGGAAAGCCAGTAAGCCAAATAACGCCATTTTTATTTTTCCCAAAACTGTTCTGTCAGAAATATGTGGCTTTTTTTTTCTGCAGGAAGGAAGTCTATTTTCCATTCAGCTCTTTTCAGTAGTTGCTACTGAAGAAGGAATCCAGTATTACTGAAAGTGCTTTCACTTACTGAAACACAAACTTCAGTAAGTTCACTCACAGCAGAATAAGATCATTTACCTTGATTAACACCAGCAGTATAGCCAGGAACACAGAAAAACATACTGAGGTTTCTGGATCTGGATCCAGGATCATTAAGTGAAATCTATTAAAAAAAAGATTTCTATAAGAAAAATATAATCGAAAATACAGTAGAAAGGGGAAACCATTCATAGCTTGCTCTTTTTCTGCTCTCCCTGGCACAGAGTTGACTTCTCAGTTTCCCAGTCAAACCAATATGAAAAAAATTCCTTCCCTTTGCTCATATACCCCATCAGCATACAAGACACTTAGGTCTAGGGAACATGATGCTTCAGTGCATAGCTGGTTTTCATAACATCTTCATGTCTGTATCACTGAAGAGCCACTTAGGAGAGTGTATGAAAAAGCACACTCAGGAGCAATCTTGTTACCTAGCAAGCAACTAACAAGTGGATATGTTTCAACATTTAACTTTAAATGCCCCCAGTTTTCAAAATATATGTAAAACTACAGTGAGGTTTTACTTTTTACTAGAACTGCATCTTTCCAGTGGTTTTTTAATCCTCTGTAAAACAAGGTAGTCTGTAAATGTTTAGGCCATGTTCTGTAGAAAGGGAGACAAGTGATTTCTGTTAATGTTATCCAGTACTTCCTGATAACATTCTTTAGGTATGGTATGTTAAACCCAGAAATCTTCCAGTGGAAACGTACACTGGCCAGCAATGTTGTGACTGGAAGAAGCATAGTTTGTTTTGGAATTGAAGAACATGATCAGTCAAGCTTTTTATAAATTCATCTCATAAACTGATTTTTTTCTTATTTTATACACTTTTTATGCTCAATGAAGACTCTTAGCTGTTGCTAAGTTTTACAAGTAGACATCTACAAGCCAGGTATTCGCAAGCCTCTTGAGGCTTGTTCATTAAAACACTGAATTCCTGCAATAAGAAAGATCACTTCAAAGATCTTGCACCGCTGAAATATGAGAACTGACTAATTTAAGCTTCCCGTTGCATTGTCCCATTTGTTAACAGAGGATCTTTTACTTCTCCTTTTCATTCAAAAAATAACTAAAATATCACAACAAGTGAAATGGGAATAATTTATTTTTTTCTTCACAGAAACCCAATAAAATTACACTGATAAACCTGATAGCAAGTTTTCATTACAAATGGCTTAATTTTTGCTGTTCATTTTGAGCAAAATATTCTGCTAGCTCTTTGATTCCAGTAATGAATACTACTTCCTTCTAATAAGCTTTCTTTACCCTTCAAAAGGGAAGGCTCAAGTGCCATTTTTTATTTACGGGGACATCTAGTAGTATGTGCTGATTATATATACTAAGCAAAACCTTACACAGAGTCACAGTACGGAATCTCTTTAAATTATAACAATTGCATAGTATTGAACAGTAAGTAGTTCATCAGTACTGAAGATATGCTTCCTGTTGAACTCTATACTGTAGTCCCAAGAAAATCTCTGTTTGGCAGCAGCAATCACTAATATCAAAGCACCTTCTGCTTTGGCTTGCATTTTCTTACACGGATTTTTCTATTGCATTGAAGATAAAAATTAGACAAGATAGATGCTTACAGTCTATGTGGATGCTGAGACCTTTGTAAAAGTGAGGCAGAAATAGGCGAGTCTTATTGTAAACACAAGTGCAGAAGAGCTCCAGTAGTCAGAGCATTTGTCACTGAAAAGCAACAAGAAGATTAATTAGGGAGTGAGAAGATTCATGATCAAAGCATGTGTCTCCATGTGATGTAGAGGGAGTCTCACCTCAGTTCTGGAAGCTCAGAGATGAGACAGTTCTCTTCCTTTCTGTTCTAGGCCCCTTTAATTAAAATTCCTATAAAAGATAAAGGTTTAGTATACTGATTTGGGGGTTTGGTGTGTCTGCTGCTAGAAAGCAAATAAGCTCATCTGGTATCCACCCATATTTCTGAGAATCTCCCCATTTTCCCTTTCTTTTTCTCCACACATGCTTTTTCAAACAGCTTTATGCCTCCATCACGCAGGAGAGAGGCTGCATATATATCTACCATTGCTTCCCTCTTGCTTCCAGTGCTTTTCCTTGATTTCTCATCTTGATTACTGTGCTACCAGTCAGAGCACACAAGGAGAACCAACACATGAAAATAGTTACCCTCTCTGCAGAATGTTACAGTTCACTACTCTTAACTGTACCTTGTAGCTTCCCTAAAATTAAAATGTAATGTGCTGGCTCTCACTTGTCAAGAAATATGGGAAGCTATGAAAATAATCTTTCATTTGTATTTCACTGGACACAGCTGTTCTAAAAACACACAGCAGGTCAATAGTGGTTTTGCTATACTTCTGCTTTCTAACCTGAAACAAAGGAATAATGGTGAGCCGTTATTTCAGCATCTGCAGTATTCCCTAGCCAAAGTGCAGGGGTTACATCAATACTGAAATAGAGATATCTAGTCATTTAGAGCAAGACTGCTTTTTTTTTCTTGTAAGTAATGTTTTCTTTTAAGTCATACTGCATTATGACTTTTGAATTGTCTAGAGTTTCACAAAGCATGTTAGTATCTTATGACTATGGTAGCTACTTAAATGTCCATGGTATAATAAAACAGCCCTTAATTTTCTTTACTTTTGTAGGAATAGCTTTTCAAAAGCAAAGATGAAGAAAAGACTTGCATCTTTGCACAACCAGAACAAAGCTGAAAAGCTAATACAGATCTTTCTCTGAAAACCCGCTATCTCCTACACCTTTGGAGGCGGGAGAACATCAGGCAAGCTCCAGGAAGCTCCTGCAGCTCCACTTTTGAGTCTGCCCCAGCACACAGTGCTGTTACCAGTCTGCAAGTGCTTACAAGAGACGTCAGGAGTTGTGATGTTTAATTACCTTTTTTACACATATACAGTTCACAGTACTAGCAGTGATGAGAAACCACAAATTGGACATGTCCTACTGTGCATGAAGGTAATATACCAGCGGTTCTTGCCTCTTCCTTCTGTCCCTAAATGAGTAGCTGACAAGTTTGATGGCAGACTATTGAAAAGATTATAGCGATAAAGTATTTTAAGCTAGCAACAACAAAGTAGATGGGAGTCCACAACCTAGATGTAGCTGTTGCAAGCGTCTAAACTCATTACCTGTTCCAGCCTCGGGCTCAAGCAGAAAGAAGGGGGGTTGGTAATGCGTGAGAGCTCTTTGCAAACATTTTAAAGTACTGTGGTGCCTGAATTTGAGTGGAAAGCTGTGAGAGAGCTATGTGAGAACTTTTACCTGCTCAACATGACAAGCAGGAAAAGAGCTGCTCCTTACCTGCTAAACTGGGATCTAATGTAATTTGGCAATATCAGCAAAAGGCTTAGTCCCTCTCATTGCAACTTTCTAGCCAATTAATATCTACCTCAAGGACCCCTGCCTTTTGCTAGTAGAAACTTTTACATAGCCACCTACCAAACAAGATCTGGTTGGAAGTGAACATGAACCCCCCACCAAAAGATCTGGTTTTAATCTACATCAGTTGCCTGATTCAGTTGCCTAAACTGAGACAAAGGTCTTATGCACAAAAAAAGGGACTGTGGGGCCCAAAGCAGAAATTAGTTTTGGGAGCAAAGAGAGGACGAACCCCTTTTGTTTGCAGAGCTTTTGCCTGTGCCTGCTAAAAGTTACCACAAAACTATGATCTGGTTTGTGACTAAAAAAGTGTGATTAGGGGTTATTCCTGTTCTTGATGCTAATCCTGAGCCTTCTTTACACCCATGTGTTGCTCTGTGATTGCCACGATACAGGTCTTCAGTACTTACAGAGAGTGCCAGTGCTCACACATGGGACTCTGGTTTCAAAAGTGCTTTTGACTTTCATGCATGGACACAGGGTAGCATAAGGCAGTTTTGAATTTCAAAAACAAGCTAAATCAAGTGCATCTTACCTTACAAGGCCTTAGTGCATACTAACTGAAGTTAAGATTTCAGTAAGAAACGGGAATGAAATTGTGCTTTCAAGAGAATCTTTTAGTTCACTTACTGATGCCTACGAGGTGAAGTGCACTTTTCTCACTATGCTTATCTTGATAACTGTATGCTGACATAATTTTTCTTCCTTTAGGTAGTCTAATGTTTTTAAAGTTTTTTTCCAATCTGTGATTGAATATTTATTTCAGCTGATACTCCATGAACCACCTGAGCTCATTTAAATGCCATCCACCACATACAAACACTGATTTCTTGCTAGGAGATGAGGGAGCTGCAGCAGTTACACTGTGTTATTGTACCACAGTGGCAGGCTGCCAATATGTTCATTCACATTTGTAATTTCTATCACTTGTGTAAAAGACTAACAATCATGTGTTATTAGAATAAAATATTTTGATAAATTCTCAAATGTTTATCCAAAAGAGTTGTATTATTTTCCTTGAAATCCTGTGAGGAAGCATTCCTCTGTTACACAAACAGTAAAAAAACCAACAACCAAACCCACAAAATAAGTACCTGGTTATACTTTTATTTGTAAGCATTTCTTCTATGATGGCGAAATAATTTACTGGTTACAAAAAAGACCCTCAAAATACTGTATGATACTCGTGGGATTTTTGCATGGTTGGATGACTGTCCTAGTTAAGTAATGTCTTTTTCACAGAAACAGAAAATAAGTGCATCAAAATAGCAGATCTTGTTTTGAGCCAAGACTGATGTAGATTTTTTCACAAAGTGACAACTTTCCATTCCCTTGTAGACCTGCAACAATGCAATTGCGTAGAAGGGCTGCTACTGTTACAGCTACTATGTAGATAATGAATGAGTACGACACAAGATACTAGTGAAGTGGGAAACAAGGGGTTGTTGGCACAGGCCCCATGTTCTTTTTACAGGACAATTAGAGACACTCTGCATTGTCAAAACATTTTTCAAGATTTAGTCACAAGTTTGAGGTACTCTACCTATGATTACTATTGGCAAAAGGTGAATTCAATTTTCTAAAACTGTGCAAGTGTTTTAGCATAATTAGTCTAAAATAGCAAATGTTATCTATATTTATTAGAATTTCATGACAAATAGAAAAAAACCAAATTAAACGCAAGTAAGTTTTCTACCTGTGTCATTTCAAAGTTTTCATTGTATATACAGAGGAATTTAGATAGTACCTATGCAGATTCTGCATATAAGGGGTTGCTTGTAGGAAAAGAAAGGGGACTGTATACTTGGGCAGTGCTCTCCTGACTCTTGCTGCACTGTATCATCAGTATGTGGTGGCATATGGCGTGCGTGCCAACCCATCGTTTATCATTTGCATCTCTCCTTTAAAGAAGCTAAGATAGAGTACAGTAAACAGTGTGCATACAGTTCTTAAGCACAACACATTTGCACAATTATTTTATTGTTATGCACGCAATTATATTAAATGTTAATTGGTTTACACCTACACTAAACAAGCCTAGAAAAGAACCACCCCCTCCTTCTTCAGATTCTTCTTTTTTTCCCTACTGTAAGGTCTATGCATTTAAGACATGCTGCTTTTATTATAAACCTAATCCTAAGGCTAAGAATAATTTGTTTTTCTAAAAGAAAGCTTTATTTATCAGTCAAAAGCTATCTAAGCACCTAAGAACCCTACTGTATTTCTTAATTTTCGGTCTGTGGAATCAAGAGTACTTTAAAGCATGACCTTTATTTGGGAGCAGCAGCGGATCATCTCAGTGGCAACTCGCTGGGACCTTGTTTAAGGTTGTCTCTTTGAAGCACAGCATGCGTGCTGCCACTGCACCCATTTCCTTTCTGCGGGGTAAGCTTGCCACCATATGGAAACCACATGGATTACTTAGTGGAGGTCAGGCTAACATTGATAGCGTAACTAGATTTTCTATCTCAATTGTAAGAAGTTCGATGGAAAAGAAAATACACAGTACAACTGCAGGAGAGGAAATGTGGCTCTTTGTGAACCCTCCTTTGTACTTTAATACCAGTCTGAGCCGCTCATTCAAGGCCGAGTCCTGAATGGATAGTAGGTAACCATTTTTATGTTAAGGACAATCAACTGATTAGTGGTTTCAGTAAGTACAAATGCTGAAAAAGTCAAATGTGGATACAGATTTTTTGTTAGACTTTCCTTTTTTTTTTCCCTACTTGCACTAAAAGAACAGATCAGACTCCAATTTTAGCGATACTGCTTAAATAACATCATTTTGTTTAAGGCAGTAACACCAGATTTACAGAAGGGTAATGTAGTTCCAACTTTCTTTCTGTAGAGTGCTCAATATTTTCCACACAAACAATTTAAGAAGTTGTTTGGCACTTGGAATTCAAATATATTACTTTTTAGGGGCATGACACAAGAATTACAATCACAATTAATGGCATGTCAATACTTTTTAAAGAAAAATATTGATATCCAATGGGTAATCAGGCACTTACTAGATACTATGATCATCTTTCAATGAATGCCATCCATCTAAACTAGGCATTCAAACTACACCAAAGTTTTGGAGATGACCGTGTGAAAAAAAATGTGGATTAGCACTGAACTCAAACATACAGAATACACAAACTACTATATCTTCCAGGTAACACCTTTAGGAAATAGTCTCATGGTTGACAAAAATGACAAAAATCCCACTGGGTGTTCAAATGAGTTGGAAAGAGAGGGCAAGTGTCTTGTACTTTATTTTTTTGTCATAATTTTCCAAAATGAAAAACTGTTAAGTTTTCTCAACTCAGTGGCCTATTTTCTTCATTATATATCAATGGGTAAAACATAACTACATTTTCATATATAGCATAGCATATATAGCACAAACATGTAAATTCAGCATTCTCCATTATGATTTCAAAGCAGGTTTTGCTATCAAATTTTCACAAATAAAGAATAGCACTTATTTAGATTTATGAAAATGTATTGTTTTGATTTACAACGAGATGACTAGCCTTTAAAAACCTGGTTCTCTGGCCAAAGATTTCACAAACTGGCTAATGATTTCTACATGCTTTTAAGCCATACAGCTTTTAAGACAGTGGCATAACACTGTTCCTCCCCAAAAGGCAATGGACATTCTCAATAGGTAGTACCAATAGTTAGGTTAATTACTAGAACAAGGTCCTCCATGTACCTGTGACAGAAGGTAAATAGCACCAATCATCCACATACTCGATGTATACTGCTGTGTATATCATCACACACAGGTCTATACTCAAGTCTTCATTCACAGAGCGTCATGCTGGAGTCACGTAGTCCACTGTTTGAATTTATTTATTTGTTTGAAAGTTCATGTGCAGATATGTTTCAGTGCATGGGGGTTACCAGACTGCCATATAATTTTCCCGTAAACTGATGAAATACTATGATTATGAAATTGAAACATGAAATAGGAGATAGTGAAAGGTACGATTATAACACAGTTACATTAAGCTCCTGGTGACAGCAATCTTTACTTTTTAAAATAATGAAGATGGTGAAAAGACTTCTGAAAAGTTTACCACTTTCATGGGGCTTTTTAGAATGAAACTTTGAATGTAAATGATGATGATCATAAATGGTTTTCTTCTGAAAACAAAAAATCACTACAATGGATTTTTCAGTTATATTTTTCAAAACTATTTTCATCTTTATCTAGACATTTCATTGAAAAATATCTGTAAATATCTTTAAAGCACAGAAAGAAATGAAACACCTAGACAATTTGAAAAATTCTTTTTTTCCCTACAAATCTCCTATCACTGAAAAAAACCCAAACCCATTATTCCTTCCCTGAAAGATTTCTTCATTAAAAAGGAAGATTTTTGCCTCGAAGGGACAGGTAATGCTTCTCAATTTTAATATGTTAACTAATTGCCAGATTATAATTTCTAAGGAATTGAATTTGAATTCCACATTAATATTTAATGAATTAACTACTACTAATTTAATTGTAATGAACACCAACACATTTAATGATGATTGGTTGCTTATTTTTTTTAAAAAAAAAGCATAATAAATATTCTAATTTTCTGAGAATTGCTGTTGACAATTTTCATTTTGTTTTATTTGTATATCAACCGAAAAAGTACCTTGAGGGATATTTCTCACCTCACCTGAAAACCTCATCGATTGTGGCTGCTCTTTGGAGAAGCCAAAAAATTTTCAGTGTGGTTTTAAGCAGTCAAATTTTGTTCCTAAGCTTTGTTTTAAAACTTGTTTAACTTCATCAAAATTAGTGATACTTCCGTGGATTTGGATTTCCATGGAAGAAACAAAAAACTTTCCTGTGGAAAAGAAATAAACAAGAATTCTCTTCCTCTTGGCGAGGGTAGCACATCTATGCTAACAAAAATGAACAAAAAAAGGTAGGAAATAATTTCAGAAACTAAGTTTCGAAACTGAATAAAATCTTGTAAGGTTACAATGCTGAGAGAGGATCTGTAACACTTTTGCATGCAACTTACCTTCTTTGCATGTTTTGCTAGTATGTTTTTATATGTGGATTTTAGTAAAATATGCAGCCCTGGGAGTTGCTATATGCTTTTTCATGTTATGTCACTAACGCTCAGAGCAACTCTAGTCAATTCAATGTTTTAAATGGAGAAAAAAGAAAAGGAAGAAAATGAAATCAAACAGATCAAAAACGCAAGTTAAGTAGGCTGGTGTAAAAAAAACCCCTTCTAGCACAAGCAGCAAGACGTAGGGACAAAATCTCACTAGGAATCATCTGATGTTGCTGAGTCTGTATGTGCATAATCGCACTGAGAGAAGGGCTGATTCTTTTTAGAGAGGACTGAAGGATCTGTCTTTAGTTCTCAAAAAATCTGCTAGAAAAATACTTTCAGCGCCCATATCCCATCATTACGGCACTGCTGGTAATCTCTTTGGTGGCCCCATGGAGTCGCCTATCATTGTTCATTGATCCCACTGAAGGCTGCAAAAGAAAATAAATCTACACACTTCCTGGGTTTACGATCTCCATCTTTTCTCCCTGGAGACAGACCACTATTTGGGGGAGGAAGAAGGGAAGAGAATATCATAGCTATAGTCTTTACTACTGCTATTAAACTAACTCGCAAGTGTCTCAAAGAAAGACCCATAAGTATGCCATAGCTCTTCTAGAGCAATTTATAACTGGAAACAACTGCCAATATACACAAAGGTATTCCTGGCTGTATTATGAATGATACTATTGTAAAGCAGCATATTTATTCAATATATTCATTAGGATCAGCCCAAACCACGACAGCTGCATAACAGCATAGCATTTGGTAATAGCCATGAAGATTAGAAATAAACTATTCATTCATGCAATTATTTGCTGCCAGAGAAATCAGCTAGTCATAACTGAATATGAACTGACCACTTTTACAGATGAAAATGTTTTACTACAAACTCTAAAAAGGCTGTTTGAATACTCTGACATAAGCAAGATATCCTTCCAAAAAGGCACTAAAAATATTCTGCTTTCTTGGCCTAATCTTTACTGATCATAACTTCACTGAGGAAAAAATGTTATGAATCATTACTTATTGATTGCCTTAAGTGCACTTCTTAGAGTGTGATAACATAGCGTGATCTTATCTGTTCACAAAAAACTAGTGTAAGAGGATGCCTACCTCAAAACCTATCTTTATTATTTATGCAATTAAGTGTGTGACTGCATAAAGCTCTGTGCATATAAGCAGTAATATTATACCATCCTGACGTGGGTTTCACTGCTGTATAAATGAAACCCATATTAAATTTACAAAGGTTACAAAACCATTAGCACTGATGGCTTTTAAGGAGTAAACGTTCGCCATGACTCATACTTTGTTCATTTGTGCCATTTGGAAATTAAGTATTCTTAATTGCTGTAATGCACCGCAAGTTCCAACGCTTCTCAGCGACGGAGGCACGTAATTCCCCTGTAATTTGAGTAAAGCATTCTAATTGATTAATTGAGTTTTCTTGTAAGATTGCACAGGAGTTTTAGATGCAAGAAGGTTATCCTTGTTCTATGTAACATAAAAATGCTTGAACCTGCAATATAAAGTAATGTTATCGCTGCTGGGTGAAAGTACACAACAATACAGTCTAAATGAGATGACCATTTTTGCTGGCAACAAGTGGCTTGTACTTTACATCAAACATGCACTATGGGAGGTGAGAAGAGATAAAAGCTTTTTTTTAATGCCATTTAACATTTAGTGTCAACCTTGTTCCTTGTGCTGCCTATCATTTATAAATCAATTTTTGTTTTGTTTTTGTTTTACTTGGTGTAATGCTTCTCACTGCATAAAAACAAGGAGCAGGAAAATCCTGACATAAGCAAACAAAAAACGTTAAGGAGGTTCATCAACTTTTGGTAGACTTCAAAAATTGGGAAAGAAAAAGGGAGAAAGAAAGGAAGGGAAAGAGGAAAAAAGCCTGCAATTGGAAAAAAAGACCCACCAAAGTTTACTTTTTGCTTTAAAAAATGTACTTAACAATCAAGTTAGCAAACTAAAATATGAGCAAATCCATACTGTCACCAGTTGATTTAACTGACACAAACCCAAGTTAGCTCCAGGATCACCCTTGAAGTTCCCTTGTTATTATGGAGAGCTGCTTAAGCTAATTGTACTCCAGACTTTAGAGGATAGGAGCTAAAATATACATGTGGACTCTGGAAATTATTTCACACATCAAAATAAACCAAACTGAATATTTCTTGATTTTAATAGGATTTTTCTTACTAGTTTTTGTCATTCATTTTAGAAAAGAGCTGAATTGTTATTGGACTTTGAGGTAAGGAGTGTTAATATTTCCAGCACATCACAGGACATTATAGACTACATTAGGTAAAAGGTAAAAGTTCATGTAAAAATATTAAGTTATGAGTAAAGGTTTCAAAGACATGGCCATCAATAAAATAACTACATACTTTATCTGTGTTTTAGCTGAAATGTGACTTCAAATGTAAATAAAAATTAGCTTCGGCAGCATTTGCTGTCTTTTCTCACAAATAAGAAAATGCTCAAGTATCTGAAGTTACCCCTTGAGCAACAGTTACATTGTTCCACAAATCTTGTCTATCTTAGGCAAATTTCAGAGGTCTAGAATGATCTCAGGGAACATCTTTTCCCCTCCCTCCCTCTTCTGTCCTTGCTTTCCTCTCTTAAGGCTTTGATTCTCTCAGAACTATGCTGAAAACACTTCTTTAAATGGCAAATCATCCTTCTTTTAGAGTAGGGATGTTAATTTGTTGCTTTCCCAAAGCTTTTGAAAGCACTAAGTTTGCAGAGGACTAGGTACAATACTTAGTTTACCTATTCTGCTGAACTGGGTCCCAAAATTGGGCTTACTCATAGAGTGGAAGAAGGATGAACCTTTTCCCTTTGCCACCTCTTCACAAGCCTAGGTCTGTGAGAAGTGGCTCGTTCCTCTCCCTTTGTTATTTCAGCCAGGGAGGTGATGGAGACATTTGCAAAGGTCTCCCTACACACTCATTCTGTATGAACAATTGTGCTTTAAAACTACTCAAAGTGGTATTATAAAATGACAGGATTGCCTGCCAAGACCAGCGTTTGCTTGGTAAGGCATTTATCTGACTCCTCACTATGTATTTTCAAAGCACTGGGTATTTAAGAGAGTTGGATTTTTTGGGAAACACACAGGACACATTTCCTTGCCTCAGGACAGAGACCGAGGAGGTTTACCGCAGAATTCCAGGTTGGGCTTCTGCTGTACAAGCCTGGAAAAGCCAGACTCAAGCTACCAGATCATTTGAATTAAAGGTGCGCAGCTGATATTTGCTTTTTTGCAAATGTTTAATTCTCTCTTCTTCCACATCCTTTCCCCTGCCTTCCTTTTGTTGCTTGCTTTTTGTAGCATTTCTGAAAAAATACATGCTTCCCTCTCTTCGCATGGAGTTTGTTCCTAACAACCCCTGCCTCTCTGTCACACCAGCTCACAATTTGTATCACCCAATACACTAAGGGCCACAATTCATTTCAGTCATGGTTCAAAGCTATCCTGAAATAATCACAAAGTGACACTGTGAAATTACTGTAAAAAATTGTGCGGCAGTGTCATGACATTTTATAATTGAGACCTCTAGTACTCATAGCTCTATCAAAGCCCATAAGGAGGAGGGGAAAAAATTGTGTTTTGACAGACATAGCAGCTTGAGATGTGCAAGCAAGATTGTATAAAGTCAGCCATGTAGAAAGTTATCGGATGTTCCAGTCTGTGCCCCCATGAAATTGGCACAAATCATCTGGATTTGACTTCAGGAAGGTGGTTAGGAGTAACATGAGAGAGTAAACGACGAGGTAATGGCCACTCAATGACTTAACCTATGTGACAGGGCAACTAACGTGTCAGCAAAGAATCAAATAAAGATGAATGAGCTTATCAGAGGATCATGCACTGCCTCATTGGACCCAATTTAATTAAACAGAGAAACTGTTCATATAGAAAGATTAATAGAGCAACTGCATACAGTAAGTGCTGTTAAAGTAAATCAGAGCAATACACAAACACTGTCATGGGCAGCTGCTGCATAATGTTTTCTCTCATAATACTGATGAAAATCATGAGATGACCAGAATCATTTGCTAGAAAGTCCCTCCATACCAGCTGCACACATCTCATCAGTAAAGGTCTGAGGTTACATGTGATTCACAAGACCTGAAGATGCTGCATGTATGAACCAGCTATCTGGTGATAGTCAATCTACTCTAGAGCTTGCTCTGAGTGTGTGAAACACGTTGCCCTGGTTGAGGAATGACTCAGGCATGTCTCCTGAAGGAAATGTAGCTATATAAAGTCACTTCCCTTGTATCAGAATACTTCTCTGGATAAGAAAAATATTTTGCTTTGGTCACAGAGGGGCCAAAAACATGAGTACATTTAATTACCCAGAAAAAAAAATCTGAAAGAAAGAGAACTTGGAACAACCAGCCTAGCAAATAACTTACTGTTAAGAAAGGTGGAGAGAAGAAGAGGGAGGTAAAAGGAACGAGATGTAAAATAAATCAAGTTTGTTTAGAAAAACAGAAAGTTAAGGTAGTAACATTTCACTTCTGGGTTGTAAATGCCATTTCATGGTTAGGTACTTTCAGATTGACAGTACCAGTTTTGTATTCTGGGTCACTCTATTTCACTGCAAGACAACACAGTCTAGCACCACACTCAACCTTTATTTCACTATCATCAGGCCTAGGGCAGCAGAGTATCATGTATTTGAGACCCGGGGCAGCAGAGGTATTACTCACCAGAGCTGTGGCACGTTCACAGGGGAAGTTAGGGAACACTGTATAGTTATTTTTATGGTTATATTTATCCCTTGCAATGTGAAAGGATAGGAAGGAAAGCTTGCTTCAAAGTAATGAGGGGCCTCTATGTACTGAAAGTACTGAAGTACTCCCTTAGAGTACTTTATTCCTCATACCTGAGAGGAATTACTGATTTTGAGACAGAAGTTTGGACCCCAAAAGACAAAAGGACAAGTAAAATGAAACATTCAGGCAATTTTACTTGTGGTTTAGACTGATCTTTTTTGTTTTCTCCCTACCACTACATCTACCAGACCATGTAAGAGCTGCACTCTCCTATTACTGCTCTAAATAATGACAACAGCAGCAGAAGCTTGCACATAATTTTTAGTTAGGACAAAAGGGGAGTATTCAAGAGATAGCAATAAGTTTCATGGATTTCCCCCACCACTGTCACATCCTTGTCTTTGGGCTGAAGCAATAGAAACACCATATGTGTAAGCACTATTCCCAACAACCTCTGAAATTTCACAGAAGTTTTTTAATTTCCCTCTTCCTAAGCATACCTGGCTCTCCTGAGTAGAAGTGTATACCACAGAAAATACCACAAATACACATCACTGAAAAGTTCCATAACAACTGCAAATCAGAAGAAACTAATATAAGAAAAAAAAATAAATGTTCAATTCTAGTAATTGAGAACATACATTATATTTACATAGGCAGCAGTAATGCTGCAAAAACCTCAAAGTACTCGGCTTCAGTTTCAGGTGGAACCTTTCACACTGAAAGTTTTGGACTGTAAAGATTGCCTCACCATCACTGTTATTCCCCTTTTACCCTGTAAGGTGCAGCAAGCGGTGGCCTATATCAGATGTTTCAAAAGAGGACTTGTAGCTACTTTTTTCCACCCAGAAGACTGGCATGGAGAGGTGGGCAGGGGAGGGCTGAGCCCAAAGGTGTTTGGAAGCTGCAGGCCAGCCCAGCGGGTCCAGCAGGCAGCAGAGGACACTTGCTGTGGGTACATACCAGTTGATCTTGTCTGCTGCTTGTATAGGGGGAAGTGGCTGGGGGAGTCTCCACTTGGGGCATGGTGGCCCCAGGGTTGATGGCACCCCTGCCATCACTTTGAGGGCTAAGAGGACCCCCACCTTGCCTTCCAAGGGAGTCATAGAAGCAGGGTAGGAAATGCTTCCAGAGCATTTGCCATTTAAAAGTGTACCTCAAATCTCTTCTGCACGTCCACAAGAAGTGAGCAGTTCTCTCCCCTCTCTGTGGTTCTTCTGATCTTTCAGTTTAAGAAAAAGCGTGATCTCCTATGTCATCTTTAATGGTACATCAGCATGTGCATGAGTAAATTGAGTTCAGACAAATAGGAGTATTTTTATCTGGGATTGTTCCCTCAAGAAACATGTTTGAGCCACATTTTTGGCTGCGTGCAATTTTGCCCTACTGTTCAAATGGCACAATGCCCACTTGCAGGCTGGTCAGAGCTTAGGGCATAATTGTCAAACCAACAGTGGTTTAGATGTGCGGTTTCATTACAGAGGAAATTATATTTCCCCTGATATAGAAATTTTTTCTTTTTGCATCATTGAACAGTGCAACCACCAGTTTCTTTCAGCATTGACAGGCGTGAGTCATATACATAAGCTAAATTAAACCAAAAATATAAAAATGAAAATAGAGAAATAAACAAAATAAACATGAAGAAACTACTACTTGATGCAAATAATGTAGGCTGTTTAGCGAGAAGTCCCTGAGCACCTATGAAAATGCTGACAATTTATATAAGAGAAAGAATCTAAAAGGTCAGGAAGACATTTTTCACTATGAGAGTGGCGAGACACTGGAACAGGTTGCCCAGAGAAGTTGTTGAGGCCCCATCCCTGGAAGTGTTCAAGACCAGGTTGGATGGGGCTTTGAGCAACCTGGTCTAGTGGGAAGTGTCCCTGCCCATGGCAAGGTGGTTGGAACTAGATGATCTTTTAAGGTCCCTTGCAACCTAAACCATTCTATAATTCTATGATTAGTGATAAGTGAAAAAGAAAAGAGGGGAGAAGGAGCAGTTATATACAACTGTCTTCTGCTTAATGCTGAGGTGTGATGTTAAGAAAATGAGCATATGATGCATTTTGCAAGACTTTCTTTACTCCTATCAAACACACTAATTATCTGACAATAAGATTAAAAGAAAATAAAACTTTTCTCTCAGCTGCTGCCTGTTCTTTTTATGAAACAAAACCGGTGCAATGATTCTTTTGGCTCCTGTGGACAGAAATCTGAAAATTTGGTACAATCAGTATAGAGGGCTTGCAGGTTTTTCTTTAAGAGACTGTAGTTAGCATGGTGTTGTCAGTAAGTCTGTGATAATCTGTTTCCCCTCTGCCTGCACGACTTATTGTTCCTTCAGTGCATGCTCCATTTAGTCATTAGTGCTTTGTCAGTTTGGGACACCTTCCATAAATAGGCACAGCATTTCATTTTCCATGGTGAGCCACGGGACAGAGAGAGATGTGAGATGAAAATCCCTATATCCAAGTGCTGCTATGATCATTTCATCTCCCTAGTACTTAAGTCAGGCAATGACAAAACCTTCAAAAATCATATTCCCATATTCCCATTAGGTGACTTCACATATTGTTCTTCTCATATTCCCATTGGGGGACTGAAGGATTCCTTTCAAGGTCAGGAGCAATAGAGAGGACATGACTGGCAGCATGGCCCCAGTGATACTTTTCAAATTGGAAATAGTGGGGTGCTATGCCCAAATGATCAGTCCTGCTGAAGGTGGGATTTACAAAATGCAGTGCCCTGCTAATATGGCAACGTTGTTTTCAAAACCTGCACTAAGACCTACCATACTACATGCCCTCTTATAGGGCAGAGGGTTACCTGAAAACCAGGGCCACCAGTGGTATCTCGGAGATCCCTGCACAAGGTTTGTGCCACCCAGTAGATATACCCATAGACACCCAGGTTTCCATTTCCCTTGCATAGGGTTTAGATTGTCTTAAATGCCTATGCAGTTACTTATAAGAAATTTATTTCATTCCTAAATTTGCATGTTCTATTATTGCCAGCAAAATTAAAGGGAACTGCTTAAGAAGACAGACTTATTTTTGGGTGGAGGGTGGTGGTCAATGAAGTAACATAATAATTATTTTCTGTCTGCAGTGAAACTATATACATTTCAACAGTTCCAATTTATATTCTGTTCCAGAATATATGTAAAACAAATTCCAGTGACAGAATTTAAATTAACACATGCTTTATACACAATGGAGGAAACATCCCTTCTCCATGCGTTGAAATCAAATGTGATTTTGTATAGACAACCCTGATATATGTTTGCAAACATCCCCTAAAATGTCATTACACTGTGGAAGGATTAAAAACATTGAATCATGTGGTGACCTTTCAGTAGAACAGAGAGTTTAACCCTCAAGCAAAATTTACTGTTGAGAGTTCACTGTCTCTTAATTTAGTGCACTTCTTACTATCAAGCAGAATGCAGAATTACATTTTTGCCTTTTATTACCACCAAATTAATTATGTTAGAGTCACTGTTTGGGTAAAAGTAGCATATTCTGAATCATGTTTAGTCTATTTTGAATCTCTGCTGGCTAGTGCATCTCATTACGCATCAAGCTATATAACACTCAGCATACTTGGCTCCTAAAATATGGCAGTGGTTTGCCTACAATAACAGCATAGCTGAGGAAGACATCCCACCAAACAGATGAAAGTAGTATATGATATTATATATATGCATACTATATTCTTACTCATACATTAAGGATGGTTAATCCTATGCTTTTGTGGGACTCACAGCATGAAGTCAGCTTTCAGGTAAAATGAGCAATAGGTCCAGTTCAAAGGAATCGGTTACCCTTTTTCCTTTGTTAGCTTTTTAATTTCTGCATGTTTATCTAGCATTCAGCTAAACAGGAACAGAAACAAATTCAAATTAAAAAAAATGATAAAAAGGAAGGAAGGACCAAGGAAAGGAGAAAAAGGAAAAAGAAACCTCCTAAACAATGCCTCTTTCTGTGACAGCAACTCTCTCTTAACAGCCTCAAGTGTTTAACATATTGAAACAGTTCATCTTCCTTCAATGAACTTTAATAACTCTGCCAGGTAAGAAGCTATGCTCCATACTTCTTCATGTTGTCTTTTCCCTTCAACATATCTATACTGATCTCCTCATCTGGTCAACTTTACAGCTCCGGTGTTTGGAGACCAATGAGCACAGTTATTACCATCATCAATAACCTGTCCCACTTTCTCCTCTTCATTTCTCAACCCTTCTCTTTCCCCTTCAAAATCTAATAATAGCTCCTTGCCATGATAGCTGATCAATACAAGAGGGCACCTGTTCACTTTACTCAACACACCATGCTAAAGTAACATGACAAAGGAACAAATATGATTCTGCCTGAATTGTGTCAAGTAACAAGAAAACTATCCAGGAAGTTTCCCTTCGGGGCAAATTTCATGAAACGGTAGAGATAACCAATTTTTAGACATAGAACTAATCTCTTTCATCTCACTTTCTCTTTTGCTTCAGGTATGATAGCTGGAAACATTAATACAGACAAACTTCAGCTGGTTGTTGCAGCACCAGAGCTGTGGCAGTCTGCGATTCAGCCTTCTGTGTTAGCACCTAAATCACCATAATGAATGAAATGAGGAAAACGTAGTGTTCACCCCTACGTAGAGTGGAGCCATTTATATGCACACGGAGATTAGCTTTAGAGGGTTTATAAAACCACAAGAAGCAAAACATTTGTATGTCCTCTTTTACTAGTATTTTTTTTAATAAGTGTTCAATTTAAAGAACCGGTCTGTACTGGACAACATTAATCCTCATTTTTCCACAAATATGCATGGATGCATTGTTATCAGCTACTCATTGACACTTGCAGGCAAAATGATGTTTTTTTAAAATGTACATTTTTCAAATGTATATGTGAAGTGTATGCACACAAGTGTAAACACAGATGAACAAATGCAGTGTCGTAGGTTAAGCCTTCTGATAACTCAGTGAAAATATTTTATAACAATAAGTTATTAGTCAGGTAAATCAGAACTGCTGAATCACTGTCCAGACAGGAGAATAACAGAGTCCTAAAGGAAGTAAGAGATACCGAAAGAACTCATTTTAGTTACCTGATTATTGTCAATGATTTGCCCAATTAAAGTCTTATTACATAAGACTCAGAAGTTGATCTAAAATTTTCATATTAGAGAACATTAAACAGTAACCTAACTACTTCATTTCCACCCCAAAAAATAAATCATTCTAATTAATTAAGGTTTTGCAACCTTCTCTGTGCAGAGGATATATGCCTCTGCCAAACAATCCAGGCTTTTTCTGCATGACTGTACTAGTACATCTCAAAACAATAGTAAAAGGCAGTACAAATAAATGCCATATTACATTATCAGATTTAACTTTATTATTTCTTTCCCATCCCAATTTTGTATTTTAGAAATGAAAAAAAATAATTGTGTACTTACTGAAAAATCAATTCTAAACCAGACATCTTATTTTATTTTCTGTGGAAAACCAAACGAATGCTGTAAGTATTTAAATATAACAGTATGCTTTGTAAAATGCCAGCAGTTGGCTAAGCGTGGACTGACTTTTTAAATGCATAGCCTGAAACACCTGAACAGAAGCTAGCCTTACAGTATTTCAGAACCTATTCCTGGTATAACAAATGAAACTTTAGGACACTGTTAAATTTCTTATTGCATTTTTAATTCTAATCATTGTTTTCCTGTTACGTTTATACTACTGACATGATAACGAAAAGATATGAGGCTGGCTGGTATTTGAGGAAATATATGACATGGTTTTAGAGAGGTGTTTTATCATTTTGATACTCATATTAAGAATTTTCAATAATCAAAACATAAACCCTGAAAAAGTATTTAATATTGCTATTGAATGTGTTAGATCCTTTCCCCTATGGTACTTTTTTGGTGTGTGTAGTCAATTAAAATTCTTTTATTTTACTCATGGTAATGCATCACTTTCTTCTTGATTTACTGTAATGTAACATTTTCGGGTTTAGATAAATTCTAGGGCAGTTTGAACATTGTGAAAATTCAGAGAGTATGTTGCTGTTCTGTGACTAAATATTTCAATGCCTAATATTTTCCTACTAAAACCTAATAATTTCTGGTATTTTTTATGATTACAATCTCAAGTTGTAGCCTTAATTAGATAAGAGATTAAGAAATATTTTCTGTTGTGATGACATAATTTTATTTTGAATTCTGTACTGGACACAGACACCTTTGCACTACATACAAATACTTTTATTAGTTTTTTGAATCACTGTTTCTTGATTTAGCTAAGTTAAATATTTATGCTACCCTATCTACAAATCCCAGCACAAGCCTTCTGGGAGGTAATGGGGAAGAGATTTTTTTCACTAAGTGACAACCTTTTTAGTAGAGCTGTATTGATTTATTTTCTATATTTAAGCCTCCAAATTATTACATATATTTTTTGTGTGTTGGAGAGGCAGTACTTTTTAGCTGTGTTGATTCACTTTTTTATGGTTAGGTGAATGTCTGCCTTCCTGTATTCGCTGGTATTTCTGACTGGCTGCAGTGACACCTACTGATGGCAGAACTGTTGCATTGGAGGTGAGGATGGCCAGCCCTGTTCATGGATTTTCACACTGTTTCAGAGAGAGAGAGAATAACCCACAAGAAGCCCATTGGCCACAGGCATCATGATCATTCCTAAAGCTTTTTTTTTCCACCATTAGTCAAGAATTGACACTCTCCCTAATCAGCAATGGCAAAACAAGGAGCAGACCTGATGGCAAGACCTGACGAGGATATGGCCACTTCCCTCCTTGTTTCATACTCATCTCTTTCTACTCATTTCCAACATGTTTTTATAATAACAACTGCTTTGCCACCCTGGGTTCACTGCAAACGTTTCAAAAGGCAGCCAGTTATCTGCTCTCCCACCTCTCCTGCACTTTAGTCCACATAATACTATCGTTAGCAAAGAGTACAGCTTTGACTGCAACCTAAACTACAACACAATTAACAAAATAATTACTCCAAGTGACACTCGTAGTTAAGTGTTTTTTAAAAATAATTCTTGGAACATCTGTGACCCATTCACAGGGCTGCTAAGAAATGCAACATTATTGCTGTAAAGCCAAGACCCCCTCCCGCTTTGCTTCACAGGCACACATGCGTGCTCCTCCTGCCCTCCAACACACACACGAACAAGTCACACATCTTTTTACCTTTCTGACTTTGGAAAAATGACAGAAAAGTATCTTAATTTAAGACAGTGTCTCCCAAGGTGCTCATTTTCACTCTGGTCTGGCACAAGATGCCTGCAGTCAGTGTTTTTCTTTTCCAGTGTATCATGTGGTAGCACCGAGACTAGTTTTCAGTTTTTCACGTTATTTAAGCAGTATGTTTTCTCTATTTTATTTTCCATTTCCTTTACTCTTAGAGTGCAAAGGAGAGCTGTTCATGCCTTTCTCTACACAGCACGAGTCTTTTTCACTTGCTGTTGGCTCTGGGTCAAATATTCATGCGTTATTAGTGTAAAACCTTTGCAAAGCAAAAAGCCACTCTGCTGGGAAACCAGAACACTGAAGAGCACATTCCTTTTGGTAGTAATTAACTGTAATACCATGGAGGAGTTCAAACAAAGGTGTACATAAAACCTGAACATTTACAGCACTGTCTTTTTTTTTTCATCTGAAATATGAGAACTGTCTGCATGTATATCTTTACTTATATAGGGTACGCTGCAGTTACAAAGCTGGCAAAAAAAAAAGGAAAAAAAAAAACAAACAGGAACACTGGAACACTAAACATAATTTAAAGAAGTAATAAGAACTTAATTTGCCCAAACCGTCAAAAGTATTGCCGACGTTGCTGCACATGACAAAACTCATCACTTCATCACGATTGCCTCAGAACAATATGACTTAGCTTTGAATAGCTGTCCTTAAAATCTGGCAATAGAAAGCAAGTGCAAGGCACCCATTAACACAATCTCAAAAAGTTAAAAGGAAAAGGAGTTGTGCTCCAGGAACCAATTACAATGTTTGCTACTCGCTAGTGCCACCACATGGAGTGATATTTGAATATAATACAACTCTTATAGAACCAGGGAACTGTCTGTAAATAATACATTGTATACCATACTTCAATAAGACAGTGGAGAAAGATATATAGTCTCCTCTCTCCTGTGCAAAGCTCAGACTGCATCCTCGTGAAAGTGGAGATGTCCCATTTCTAAGAGCATGAATGCACTGTAGTAAAAGCAGAACAGTCAAACTGCTTTATTCCTCCAATAAAAGCAAGAACCATTTGGTAAAAGGATGCATTACACATTTTCTATTTAAATCAGTTTATAAGAAACAGATGTTAAGTTTCCTTTGGTAAGAAAAAAAACGGGTTATAAATGAATTAAAGTGACTTCTCAGTAGATCTTCTACTCTTCTTTGTTCCTGTAAAACTTCATGTCAAAAGTGAAGCAAACTGAAATATAAGGTGGTATAATAAGCCAGCATAAGAAGGAAAAACTATATTTAACTGCTAGTGCCATAAAACATGCCAAAGCATCCTATGCTATAGCACAAGAATCAAACATGTGCAATGCCAATACTTATTAAAACAAAGGGACTGTCAAACATGAAATACCTACAGTATTTCCCTATGCTGGCAAATGCAGAAGAGAGACAGACAAAACGATTGTGTAACAAACCTGCTGTGGTGTAACTTCAGTTTCCTGTTCGGCTGAAGACACAGTACAAGCTGCAGCACTCGTACGGAACAGATTTACAGGAAATGTTTTGGGGACAATGCTGATCTAAGCTAGTGAGGTACTTTACCTATAAGACAATCAGCCAGCTCTAGGCTTTCTTCATATTTCTTCTCAGCATTTGCTATATTTAGGAGTTGTTGGCTTTTTCTTTTCTTTTTTATTTCTCTCCTCATGTCACTAATGTCTTTAAAAAAGCTTTAATTAAATATCAGCCTCCTGGGTCTCAGGACAGTGTTTCACACTCGGCCATTTCAGTGCAGGCAGGCTCAGGCTCCGTGCGGGAATGCTGTCTCCCACATGGCTCCACTGAACTCATCCTTAACGATCTACTCCCGCTTACCTAACTTCAACACTATTTTTCCTGAGACTGCATTAATGAATCCAATAAATAAAGCATTGTATCACCCATGCAGTATAGACATTAATTTCAGAACAAAACATTAATCAATTTAAATTTATGTACTAATGCAGACACAATCAATTTGAACTTCTTATGACAATTAACAAAGCTTTTGCTACATCCCTAAAACACACTGACCCATCAATTATGGTTTGCATCAAACTAATGCTAATGGTACTTCCTTCTTCCTTAGGCTGTCAGCAGCCTACCTGATTGGTCAACTTCAATGCAGCAGATCAATTAATATAAATTATACATGCACGGAAAGATGGGTTAATATCATAAGTTCATTTAATTAATTGTGTTTGATTAAATGAGGTACTTTCATTAGCCCTCTTAGCCATGAACCATATATACATCATAATCCTTTTACAAGCTCAGCCGCCCAGACACAGGCCTGACATTGGGAGCATATTCAAATTACCAGCCGCAGCCATGCAAACCTCCCTGCATAATTAACAACTAAACGAGCTGCAGTCACTTAAGCTGAAAAGAAAACTGTTCACATCAACCTCTCTGATACTGTTTAAATTGAAGATGTCATGGGTAAAACAAAGGTGAACAGACAATGGTAATTAAAAATTAAAAAGGACAAGGGGGATTTGCTACTAATGGAAGCAAAGTGAAAAGAGGGCTAAGGGCCTGGTTCTTAAAAAAAAAAAAAAAAAGAAAGAAAAAAAAAGGAAAAGGATGCTGGTGTTAGGTGATTCTGCTCTTGCTCTTATAAGAGTGAACCAGGGTGAGCAGTATATGTCAAGCTTCAGAAGGAAAATGATAGCTTAGCACAGAGATCATCCTATAGCTGGGTGGGCTTATAAGAAACACTGTACTAACAAGTTAAATCCTAATGCAGGCACAGCCAAGCACTTTGTTTTTACCCCATACAGGAAATGAGCTATTTCTATGGGAAATGTTACATTTTCCTCAACTTAAAGAAAAGCCCAAAAGGGCAGTCTAAGACCTGCCTCCTCGGCTCACATACCTGCTGTGAAAGAAATTCTTTACAACGAGCTTTCCTAGAAGTAACTTATCTGAGTCCCAACATGAAAAAATACATAAATCTGAAAGAAGTTTTTCACTCTTCCTTGGTTCAATGCCTACTCTTCCAGGCACAGTTTCAATTCACAGTTGTGCTCAAGATACAGCAAATGCTGTGGCTTTACAGCAACAAGAACGTAAGCATGAACATGAAACCTCAGAAGAAGTTGCTGACTACAAATCAGCAATGTTGCTTTGTAACAAAAATATTGGTATGGTATCCTGATGACACTCTACATCTGAAATACAAAACAAACCTATGACAAAAAAACATGGGCATCCAGGGCTTCCAGCTGTTGGTTCATTAACTCTGGTAAAAATATGTACTCATTACTCTTATATTCCAAGCAGAAAAGCACAGGTATGGGGTTTCTTTTTGAAACCAGCAGCATATTCTAAATATATTGCAGAGTTTTCTCAATAATTTTGATATAAACAATTAGTTCTTGTAAATCATACTGCAGATGCAATTCAAAGAAGGCATTAAAATACCAGGTTATCCTGGTATACAATAAAAAAGTCATGTTTTGGGATACTCAGACTTCTTTCAAAGTTAATTTGAGCATCTACCATTCGATACAAACCTCATTACACTGGAATCCCTTTGAATTCATGAAAAGCATTAGCAGACTCTCTGCCAACTAATGCTGCCCTATGTAAAACGGGGAAAGGACACTCAGTGGTAAAAGAGTGTCAAAGTAGGGAGATGATAGAAAGACAAAAGAAACTTCAGAGTAATGTTGAATAGTCATAATTTCCAAAAGACATGAGTTAATTTGTGTTAGCTGTCCTGGAAACTCACAAGAACTTACTGCTTAATGTCAAAGTCATGCAAGTTGATGCTCCACACAGGGATGCTCCACACGGGGATGCTCCACTGCAAGATCACTGCTGTATATGGACTGGTTATACAAATGTCATTTAAGCATATATTTTGACCACAAGCCCTCACATGAAAAAAATCTTGCTCTGGTCACAGTAGAACAAACTATCACCTTAAAACAAAAGAAGATAGCAGCAGTTTCTATGAGTCCAGCATTTCGGTAACCAGTCACATTACATGATTCCTGTTTGAAACTATTGCAATGCAAGACTATGACTTGCTCTTGTAATGTACATCAACTATTTGTATTCTTCTGCTCTTAGACCATGGGGCTAGGTTACTGTATTAATGAAAATGATCATAGCATTTTGACAGAATTGAGGAGGAGGACAACTGTCATGTTACTACACACACTGAACCAAATATCAGACATATTATTCAGCATTATTATTATTATGCATTATTCTGCACTATACTGCTGAGACAGAATTGGCTTGGGAAGGAGAGTAACTGTGCAGAAACTGCACTGCTGTCATGTGGAATTTTTATAAATAATCATTTGTAGAGCTATGATGGGTTAAATGTCTCCAAGTGCAACAGGTACTTTGCTGCATACATCTGTCTTTTAGCCTGTATATACTTTCAATAATATTAATAAATTCTCTTTGTTCATTGGCTTAAGTAGAGGGAGCAACAATACAGTTTATCTGGGGAATTGTAGCCCGCAATTCCTCACACTTGCAAAAGCAAGCATAATTAGAACTTGATCTCTTACTAATCTATTTATTTAGGACATGTTTCTGTTTGAGTACTTCAGTAGAGAAGAAGCCGTGAACCCAAACTTTCCTAATTTCTTTGTTCATGAAGTTCCCATTCTGGGACAGAAGTGTGGAACTGAGAAATAAACTGCAAGTGGCTTCAGGATGAGAAGGAAGGAGCAATAGAGTCAGAGCATAGTGACTATCAAACAATATTAAAAAATATCCCTGCAATCATGGTCTAATGTCAATAATTTCAAAAGCAATCCAAACATGCCTAATTCATGAAATGTCAATCTATGTCTTGTTATACTTTGCCTTCTCTCTCATACACCTTTAAGAATTCAGTTCCTGGAGTTTAACTAATCTACTTTCTCTACTAAAGCATGAATAATATGCCTAAGTATTGCTAATTCAGCATTGAAAAATAAATTACACTTTAAGCCAAACAATTAACCCACAACTTCAAAATGCTGCTATGTTTCGATGAATGTTGCAAGGAGAAATAATGAGGCTGCCCCCTCTGCTGCCCTCATCTTAAAATCCATGAAAATTTCACAGGTTCAAGTAATATTAAATCAAGATGCTGCTGATTCAAACCTCCATCCGATAACTTATCATAAAAGCATACCTACTCCAAGTTTTAAAATTATTCCATAGTGGCTGTTCCTTGGGATGTTCCCACAGAAGATGTACTAACCACTCCTGTTGGCACAACACGTGTCAAAAGACATAAGTTACATCCTTAGGAACATGTACTGCAATCCAACATGACTTATTCAGAATTTGGTGCTAATCTTACATCTTTTTTCCACTGAAAATTTTTAAGTTATCTTTGATAAAAAAAGTCCAGTATGGTTCAAATCTTCCTTCTGTAAAGTTACGGAGAAAAAAGCAGCAAGTGGTTCATACAGTTTTCTTGTAAACTACTCTGTCCTGGGACCACAATTATTACAAATCTGTCTGTATTCACTTGAACATATCCAGAAAAATGTGGAAAACAGAACAGGATTTCCAATGTAAAGGTGGGGAAAGTCAAAAGAATGATTATAACAATCATAAACCCAATTGCATTTTAAGTCTTTCTCATGAACTGGATAAGAGTGTAACTGTTTTCTTCTTGATTTGCGATTGGAATGTAATATTTTTGCTCTGTCCTTCCTCTGTAACTCACGAAGGTATTGCTGACATTTAAGCACTGCAGAGAATTCAGAAACAATTCTGGTTTAGGTGTTAGTAAGGTCATCAACAACTGTAGAAGAAATACTGAGTCCAGAACTTCACCTTAAGTTTCTGAGACTTTATTAGTGTACATTACAGTCTTCATGGTTTTAAAGCACCATATATTTTCTTCATTTTATTGATACTGTGTTGCTCTTAAATTAGATTTTTGCCCTCTCAAAAATATTTTAACCTGGTTTCCCATAGACACAGGCACTTACAATTAAAACTGTCAAGAAAATATCAGGTAAACCAAACCAAAAAAATTAAAAGAAGGGATCATAGGAGCATTTCCACCATATTCTACAAGCCAAGTGACATCAACTGCAATGTACAGTGTTTTGTCTATTTGTTTCTTAATTTTATCAACAATTTTGCTGTGTTATCAGGGATTATTTGATAACCTTCAAATCCTGCCAGGTAGTTATTACATTTTTATAGTTAAAAAAAAAAAACAACACCAAAACCAAAACAGTTACAAACAACACCTGACTGGCTTCCAAGTTAATTTTATAATACCTTTCAACAAACTAACATGTAAGAGCTGTTCCTCATGTTGAAAGAGCTTTTAATGATATCATTGGCATTGAGATGTCCAAAGCACTATATCATGCATTTATACAAACCTCCTGTATTTAGCAGGATTTGCGTTCAAAAAAATATCTTCCTGAAAATTTTCCCTGTATATCTTTGAAGTTTTTACATGTTCTAATTGATATCACCAGCAACACAACTTCAACTATGAAAAATTTAATGTCATGCTACTTTTAATTCTTGTGAGCTGTCCTACAGACATCATTAAAACCTATGCAGCTTCTTGCAAAATACAGAGTTAAGCATAAAAAGGGAAAAATTCATTCTTTTAAATCGCCTTCAAAATACTTACCTAGATATTTTCCTTAGTGAAGACAGACAGAACTTTACTGATATCTAAACTAAAGGAGATCCTGAGTCTGTGTGCTAGATACTTAGAGTCAAGCCCCATGCTATCATAAACTCGTGCAGCACAACAGAAATCACAGACAGTATATCAGTTCACAGCAACTCAAAATTCAGATCTCATATACAATACATATTTTATGTTGCAGGCCCAACAGCACACTCTGAGCTGCTGACATACAAAAGCATCACAGCCACTTCACACCCCAAAAGAAGGTGACCCTAAGTACTGGACTCCACAAGTCCTCTTGCAGCGTTGGAATTTGTCATCATAGAATCATAGAATCACAGAATGGTTTAGGTTGGAAGCAACCTTAAAGATCATCAAGTTCCAACCACCCTGCCATGGGAAGGGACACCTCCCTCTAGACCAGGTTGCTCAAACCCCCATCCAACCTGACCTTAAACACCTCCAGGAATGGGGCCTTCACAGCTTCCCTGAGCAATTTGTTCCAGTGCTTCACCACCCTCCTATTGAAAATTTTTTTCCTTACATCATTCCAAATCTACCCTTTTCCAGTTTGAAGCCATTTCCCCTCATCTTATCACTAGATACCCTTGTAAAAAGTCCCTCCTCAGCTTTCTTGTAGGCCCCCCTCAGATACTGAAAGGCTGCTATAAGGTCTTCCTGGAGCCATCTCTACTCCAGGCTGAACAGCACCAACTCTCTCAACCTGTCTTCATAGGAGAGGTGCTCCAGCCCTCTGACCATCTTCATGGCCCTCCTCTGGACCCACTGCAACAGATCGATGTCTTTCCTATGTTGGGGTCCCCAGAGCAGTACTCCAGGTGGGGTCTCACGAGAGCAGAGTAGAGGGACAGAATCACCGCCCTCAACCTGCTGGCCACGCTTCTTCTGATGCAGTCTAGGATACAGTTGGCCTTCTGTGCTGCGAGAGCACATTGCCGGCTCATGTTGAGTTTCTCATCCACCAACAGCCCCGAGTCCTTCTCCTGAGGGCTGCTCTGAAGCTGTTCTCTGCCCAGCCTGGATTTGTGCACGGGATTGCCCCGGCCCAAGTGCAGGACCTTGCACTTGGCCTTGTTGAACTTCATGAGGTTTGCACGGGCCCACCTCTCAAGCCTGTCAAGGTCCCTCTGGATGGCATCCCTCCCCTCCAGCATGTCAACTGCACCACACAGCTTGGTGTCGGCAAACTTGCTGAGGGTGCACTCCATCCCAACATCCACGTAACCAACAAAGATGTTAAACAGCACCGATCCCAGTACCAAACCCTAAGGAACACTACTTGTCACTGCTTGCCACTCGGACATGGAGCTGTTGATCACAACTCTTTGAGAGAGACCATCCAGCCAGTTCCTTATCCACCAAGTGGTCCATCGGTGAAACCCATGTCTCTCCTATTTAGAGACCAGGATGTAGTGCGGAATAGTGTCAAATGCTTTGCACAAGTCCAGGTAGATGATATCTGTTTCTCTCCCCTTATCCACCAATGCTGTAATGCCATTGTAGAAGGCCACCAAATTTGTCAGGCACGATTTGCCCTTAATGAAGCCGTGTTGGCGGTCACCAATCACCTCCTTATTTTCCGTGTGCCTTAGCAGAGTTTCCAGGAGGATCTGCTCCATGATCTTGCTGGGCACAGAGGTGAGACTGACAGGCCTGTAGTTCCCCAGGTCTGCTTTTTCACCCTTTTTAAAAATGGGGGTTATGTTTCCCCTTTTCCAGTCAGTGGGAACTTCACTGGACTGCCATGACTTCTCAAATATGATGGATAGTGGTTTGGCAACGTCATCTTCCGGTTCCCTCAGGACCTGCAGATGAACCTCATCAGGTCCCATAGACTTGTGCACCTTCAGGTTACCCAGCTGGTCTCAAACCTGGTCTTCTCCTACAGTGAGCGGTACCTCATTCTTCCATTCCCCGCCTTTGCCTTCTGCAATGGGGGCAGTGTGGTTAGATCTCTTCCCAGTGAAGACTGAGGCAACTAAGTCATTGATTATCTCAGCTTTCTCCATGTCCTGGGTGACCAGGTCTCCCGTTTCCTTCCTGAGTGGGCCTGCATTTTCCCTAGTCTTCCTTTTGTCACTGATATACCTATAGAAGGCTTTCTTGTTGCCCCTGATGCCCCTGGCCAGATTTACTTCTATCTGGGCTTTCCTAACCCGATCCCTGGCTGCTTGGGCAATTTCTCTGTATACCTCCCAGTGGTCAGAGCATCCTGTGGTCAGACCATTCATAATTCCATGAAAGAAAATGTTTACATGCAATTCTTCTGCAAATACTTTCACCAAATAAATTGGATTGAATTTGTTGATGTATTTGTTTATATATACAGTACTTAAAAGCTTTTATATTTCAGCAGCTTTCTTTGGAATAAGAATGTTAAGCCCATTAAGGTTCAAAATGCCTATTTAGACACCAGTCAAGTATTGAGATTCTTTTTTCTTTGAATCAGTGGCTTTTTATATATTTAAAACAAAATCAGACTATTGCCATTACTTCCAAGCCTAGAAGAACTGGTGTGTTATCTAGAATTCACTGGAGCATGCCTTTCTTTCAAGCTTTGTAAGTAATAGCAGTGCTCCAATTTTTGTATTAAATACATAGAGAAAAATCTTGATTTTTAAACCATAAAGAGAACTGAAAGCTCTTTATAGTGAAGATCAGATTCCTTCAACTGATTTTAAAACACCATTTTTGGTCTCAAGACTGGCAGGGTAGAAGGAAAGAGAAGAGATGAAGAACAACTGTGTCTCTTTAAAAAATCATGAAATTCATTACAAGAAATAAATCTGACAGGGGAAATAGAAACCTCCAAACTTTGCATTATTCTGTTTTTTGACAAGAAAACCTTTTTCCATTTTTAGCCAGGTTTACATGAGTCTTGTCAAGAATCACTGTTAACACTGACAGCTTTATTATTTCTAAATTTCTTTTACTGTTATTGGAAACACTGTTTGCACCACATAAGCTAACGTAATTATAACACAACGATAGGGGTCAAGAGAGCAATATTTATGTGGCTATACGTTAAGAATGAAACTTGGCAGTGCAAGCACTGCATTTTGCAAGTGTATGTGTGCATGTACTGGAAGAGGACCACATTTTCCTCTGAGAGGCAACAGTTTATAAAGCATTGCATTCACAGTCAAAAAAATTTTTGTCCATAATTGAAAGAAGCATAAAAACATATCGCCTGTTTCAGTAAAACACATCTTTCTTATACACTAAGTTTTTTTAAAACTGTTCGACATCAAACTTGTTCTCTGCTCACAGAAAACACTTACTGGATTATAGAAAATAAACTACTTATGAATGAAAGCCTCCCCTCCCACATACAAATACATGCATGCATGTGCTTTGCATTCTTAAAAGTGTATTTCAATAACATTGTTTGGTGAGAATGCCCATTGCAGTATTTACCAAGGAAAACCACTACTGAAATCATAGCTGTCCTTCTACAGGGATTAAGAAACTCATTTTATGAATTTTAAAACCTAGCTACATGTGGAACACTAATTTGCAATATTTTATTTTAACTTAGCAGGATTTTGATATTCTTGCTGTCATCTAACTTCAGGCAAGCTGTTTAAGAGACCTGAATGTAAAACTACCAGCAGCTGACTCATCCAGTTATTTACCAAAGTTTTTGTAAGTGGAGTAGCAGTAGCATGAGAGATGGAGGCAAAGGATTATTGTGCTTAATGGTTAGTAACATAAAAAAAAAGCATACTAATCTTCAGAAGCACTGAAAACTCAAATGAACACTGTGTATCCACAGACATAATTCCAAAATTTTCACTGCTAAATTCCAGATTACATGGGAAGACTTATCCATGTGCTCACACGATGTCTGAAATTATGACTAGAAGCTGTTAACATCGACTTGGCTGAAGGCAGAAATTTGGTGATTAGAAAAACACATTGTTAATACAGTACTAGGACTGGGGCTAGCCCCAGTTTGCAGCCATGAGAAGTTCCCAGGCATCAGGATCTCACCAGCACAAGAAATGTCAAATTAAATTCAGTAAAAGCAAAAGTAATTCAGTAATTGGATGGGAAGAAGGAAGATCCCATGCCTTAGCCTCTGGTCTGGGACTTTTCAGATAGAGGTTGTCTTCCCTTTTTTCGCAGAATTTCCATTTGACCCCAGGTAAATCAGTGATGGTCCCACATATCTAATTTTGAAATTGAGACAACAATGTGCCCCCACACCTCAAATCTGTGCTACCAAACACACGCATTAATGCTTAGGACTTACAGCTCCAGTGAAGGAGTCCACCAAAGGAATCTCATTACATGTAATACTTGGACACAAATTCAACCACAGTAATGGAACTTCAGCTCAACAGGATTCTGAAACACCTGAATTGGAAGGAAATTTGCTGGCTCTTGCTAAAGACGAAAACTGAACCTAAACAGTAATTTATTTTTTCTGTATGTATTACAGAGAAACATATTCTTTACAGGTAATAAAATCCACAAAACGAGGTATGAAAAAAAATCCCTGCCTCAGAGAGCTTGCCAGCTTAGCATAAAGTGTTGTGGCAATGCAGAAATATTCCTTTGCCTTCTGAAAAGAGGGTGTCCCCTCTCCCAAAACGGCTGCCTCACTGCCATTACTAGATCCAATGCTAGCACCAGCACCAGGTACTGCTAAAACTTTTAGAAGACTTCTAAGAAAAATATTCTCTGTGATTAAAACCAGGTGCTGGCAGTAGAAACAGGGATGTCTGCCCATACTTACCTTTCCTTTAGTGGAATGACTTTAATCATGAACAGTCAAGAAATTACTTCCAACAACCACCGTCATCATCAGCAGAGGAAGTCAAAAACATGTAATTCTAAGACATGTTTAAAAATAATGAGGTGTTGAAGACCACAGTCATGTGAAGTATCTTGAATACCTTTCCATCGCCCCACTTTAAATGGTCTTGGCCCCCACAAGTGTTCTATCTGGATCGACGTCCCTGACTCCAGCTAGGCTGGATGGGAAGATGGAAGAAGATTCTTAGTTCTCACAGCTGGAGCCTCACTCAACTCTCTATGCTAACCAGCAGGAATTGCACTCTGAAGGCTGTGCCTTCAAACTCACCCTTACTGGGAATTCAGGCATCTTACTCTGTGTTACTGGAAAGGATTTGAGGCAAGAGGCAAAGTCCAGGATTTTTCAAAAAACAAATAAGCAGAGAATTTTTTCCTCCCTGCAAAATGAAGTCTCTGGAGATGACAAGAAACAGTTAATGCACTCACACAAGATGTTTAGTTTAATACAAATTCTGAATCCATCTCCCATTTACCAGAAGAGTACATTACTTATCCAACTACAGGACTTTCTGCAATACGTATTTCTCCTGTTTCTCCACTTCTCTCTTCACTTAAAAGTACCTATCTAATCTTTCTCTTCAATCCGATGAGTGACTTTCTAGCCCCGTAATTCATTGGGGTGAGAAGCCTGGATACCAATTTTGCTTCAATGATTATTCAGTCTACAATTTTTAAATGGTCCCTGGAGAATGGATTACAGCCAGCACCTCTCCCTCCCAGCTGCCTGCTCTCAACACTCAGCCAGAGTTGTGTATTTGGCTAGAACACCCTAATCATTAGGTTAAGTATTCAGATGCACTTTCTATGTGGCTTACACACTTTTAATGTAAACTAGATGGGCAGTTGTAAGAACCAGCAAGGCTGCCCCTGTCACTACA
>CM030008.1:57436850-57439350 GCA_017639485.1 Pluvialis apricaria | reverse complement strand
TTCTTTTTTTGACTAATTCACAGGAGTTGCATCAAACTGACTTACTTTCCTAATCATACCTTAATGGACACCATGGACACTTCTGCTCAGAAGATGTTATGGCCTGATACTAAAGTAAAAAAGTCCAAAGGAAAAAACAGGATGAAAACCACAAATCCTTCTGAGTTATACAAATACAAGGGCATTCATATAGAAACAAACCACAACAGCAGCATTGAGATAGCCATGTGCACATCCCAAGCAACACAAGGCAATATTAGGCAAACTTCACAAGCTTTGGAAACATACCCCAAGATATTTATCTGAAGTTTATTTCAGATGCAGCTGGGTTACAACTGAAGTCTCATAAAATATTTTTATGGAATCATTTTTCCTAGATAAAATGATTAGACAAAGTAGACAATCATAGTTTTTATTCTGGTTTTGTACAAAAAGTACCTAATGAGAAAAATAATCAAACCTCATGTTGCTCAATTCATATTTTTGGTAAAAATAAGATGGACTAAAATCAATATTTTATTTTAGCTGAATTCCAGCTCTCACTTTGGAGAGCTGGAATCAAACATTTCGTTTCAGTATTACTTTGCAGAAAATTCATATAAATAGCTCAGTCTCAACTAACATTTATTTATCTTTCTTTAGTTTCACTGTCATTAACATTTGCGAGTTATTTTTCAGTTGCAGATTCTTGTAAAGAGATATGACAGAAACCCAAAATATAGTTGTCTATATGATGAACCCTCAAATCCAAATATCAAGAACGTAATTAATTTGATAGAATTCATAAAGAAAAAAACCCCCACTAGTGACAGATTTTTCCAATAGTTTTCACTCTGGCTTGTCTTGCACTGTTTCCTCGAATAGTTCGTATAGGCTTGGGAGACAGAATGATTACCTGACTAGCAGACTAGGCGTCTTCAGCAGGGAAATCCCTATGTTCCTAAACCATCAATAACAAAGGAATGAGCGTTGTCCAAGGCCATTTCTGCACCGCTAATGGTACAAGCTGCAAAAAGGTCTACCTACCCGCTTGGAGAGGGCTTGTTTGCCAATACAGTGCAGGGCAGCTCCATGCATCCCAGGACTGCTGGGTGATCTCCTGGGGCACTTTCAGCAGAAACATGCGCTCTGCCCAAGGTGATGGACCTGGCATCTCACCTAGGCTAATGCCACTTTTTGCCATGCCTAGATGTCACAGCAAAGTGCCTAGGCAGTTCAGTCCAGCCAACCCTTGTTCTTTCGCAGCATGACTGGCTGTGACACAGACATGCTCTTTGTGGTTGTAACATGGAAGAAAGACATTCCAGTCATTCTCCCTCTGCTGACACTGACTCAGCTGCTTTCCTCAATTAGTCACTTTTCCTCTCTCTGAAGTTTTCAGTATTTTGAAAAGAAGGATGACATGTCCCTTGTGTGGCTGATATAAGGACTGATTGCCATTTCTGCCGCATTTAAAATGTTGCAATAATTTCAAGAATCGTTTTCTTTGTTCCAGTTCTTCTGTTGATATCATAAGTATGAATATCTTAGACTAGTTTAAGCAGCAACATTGCTGGATTAGATCGTATGTTTGCTGACATGATGTATTACTGATTAGCACGGCTTAGAATCAAAATATTGCATTTCAGGGAAAATGAAAACAAACAAAAAAAATAACGCTTACAAGTTTTCAATAAAACCGAGATTTTTCTTCAAAAACTTTGTTAAGTGCATCCTTTCCACAGCAGGAAAATTTGTCCTGGGTATCTTGAGATGTGTATTATAAGAAGTAGGGCAAAATTATCAGATGGCAGACTTGGAACACAAAAAGTTGCTCTTTTAAAATCCTGCATTGTCAACCATGGAACTTACTGCCAGAGGATTCTATCAACCAATGAAAGTTTATTTTGGTTAAATAACAGTTAGATAAATTAGTGTCAGAAAACGCCATCAAGACCTGTTAATTCCAAGTGATGCACTTGAGGAAATCCCTGGGCTAACTGAGTTTGAAAATTATACCAAGGGCTTGTCACTATGGGTAGATTTTGCACTTATGTTCTTCCTTAGCTGTACATCACTGGCATCAAAACCACAGCAGAAACAGACAACAGGATTGTATCAGTCCTTAGACGGACCCTGTATAAGCCTTCTTCTGTCATACTGCATACTTCTTAAATCAAAATCACCAAATGACTTTAAATAGTGAAACGGTGGAAGATGGTCACTATGTATGTCAGAAGGATTGAGGGGGGGAGAGTAGGAAGAGGGAGAAGATGATGCCCATTCTCAATGCAGAACAAGGACTGAATAACTGAAGAATCATATCCTTTATATAAAAAAAAACCACAAAGTCATGAGAAACACTAAAAGAACAGTTGTTTTTCAGCTTTAGAGTGAAAAACTAAAATATTTTAATAATTAATAATTTATTTTTTAAAATTTAGAAGTTTCAAGCTTATTTGTTGTGTTTCAGCTGCACATTCATTAATTTCCCTGGCACTGCAAGCAGTGGCAGCCAGGA
>CM030008.1:57364350-57431850 GCA_017639485.1 Pluvialis apricaria | reverse complement strand
TTACATATGCATTCCACTAGGTACAGTGAAAAGTAAAAGCTTTCAGAGAATTATCATTACTATAAATATAAGTTACTACAGTAGGTGTGCAAAATAATTTTTACTTTAAAAAGTCTCCGTTATTTAGCACTTCTAAAATATACAGAGTTTCTCATCTAGATTAAAATTATTATATTTGCTTCATAGGTTCAAAACATGGCCTAGTGCTCTGAAGCACAATAAAGATGCTGTGAAGAAGTGTCATGCACATGTTTATGCATAAGGTGCATGTTTCTCAGGAACTTGGGGATGACTGTGCTACTGCTGAATGAAAGAACTGCAGTCATTAGCCAGGAGACGAATCACATCCATTAGAAGGAGCTATATGGAAGGAATGTACATGAGCCCTGCCAGCAGCTGCTGACACAAGGTAAGAGATACACCTGCAAGTCTGAGTTTGCAAAAACTGTGGGGTAAAGGGAGAGTGCACTAGAAAACAAACTGTCTTGAAATGTTTCCTGTAAGGATTGTCAAGAAATGTCAGCTTTGCACCTTTCAAAGGCAAAGCTGACATTTCATACATTGCTCTCCACAATAAATATGCATAATAGAACATACAGAAAACATACTGGTTTTCTCCCTATCTGCACGGTATTTCCAGTCTGTATAGAGGCAGACACAAAGGAGGACATAAGTGCATGTAGCAGGTGAATGACTTGCCATATTGCCAAAAATGTTTGGGTTTCAAAATATGCTTGAGGGAGAAAGATACTTAATTTTTGTCAGGCAGTATCACAAAACCAGAAAGAAACCATAGTAAACCACAGTTTTGGAGAATTTTCCATAATCTCAGACTACAGAAAGTGAAACAAGACTAAGAAGTGTAACAAAAGTACAAACTAACATATCCATTGTATTCTCACATGTCCAAAATCTTTTTTTTATCCTCCCCTCAGCAACTTTTTCACTGGTTCACTCCCAGTTACTGCAAAAAATGTCATGAATGAAAAGTAAAATGCACAGGGTCATACTGAATATCAGCCCTTTCTTAAACAAAAGTACAAGAACTTCTGTAGTGGGATTTATGGAATTTGTAAATTTGGTTTGTAGGACTTTACAGCTGATCTATTGCTTTTCCAACCTCAGAAAACACAAAAACTAGTGTCTTTTTAAAAAAGTAATAGCCTAGAAAATAAGATGAACACAAAATTATGTGAAATTCATTATTTTTTACTTTGTGGCTGGCACAAGAAACAGGATTATACTGATCAGCATACGGAGGGAATACAATGTGCATAAGAATTCAGTGTCCTTTGTAGGAGCTTGTGCCATCAGAAGATCCAGAACACTGCAAGGCCTAAAGCAATAATACAGGCAAACAAAAGCAAAGTTTTTTTCACTCCTTGTCTCTCATATGGTTGCATGCAGTAGATGTGACATCGGATTGCAACAGGAAGAGGAGGGTCTACAATGTGAATATTCCCATTGTTAACTATGTGGTAGTTAACTATAATATTTGGAGGTACAAGGACTGTTCAGTGATGCAAAAAGAGGTGTGGGAAATACTCGTTATGGCAGAGCACAATGCAAAACAATTCTTCCTGGCAAGGACTGAAGGACTGAATCTTGCAAGGGCCCTTCTCGGAGTGGCACAGCTTCCCTTACATAGGTCACAGAGCAAGAGGTCAAACTAGTCCTTAAAGTCTGGAGAGCTGCCTACTAAGCTCAAGCAGCACTACTGCTACCACAGATTACATTTTCAACAACAATACTGCCATTTGAATTAGGCACACTCCTGGGGCACGTAACACAAAAGGGTTCAGTTGAACAATAATGGTATCCGTTTTCCTGAAGTCACACACAAAAAACCCCTCTTAACCAGCTCTCTACTCATTATTTTAAATATTTAATCTGGACAAAAATTAAGGAACAATATTATTTTTCCCTACGGAAAAATGATGGAAGTCATTTCCATAGCTATGAGTAAAGACCAAATGGAACAGTTTCATATTAGTAATTATAAAACTATAAGCAAGATTGCTGAAAAATTCTGAAGTGTACCCAGGTAGATATCTATAAATCTAATATCATTCAGAAGAATTTACTGAGTCATAAAGCAAGAAAGAGCAATAGATACACTGTGTCTTAGGGCAAAGAAAGGAGCAAGGACACTTTGGTCAATTGCACCAGTGGGAAAATCACTTCATAGTTGTTTTCCATAGGCAGCTACTGTTGGTTACTGGCTGAGGCAGAGGATATCAGTCCAGCATAGCTAGTTGCCCTAACTACCAGGCTCTTTGATAAGAGAAAAGAATGTAAAGGATCCTCCAGAAGTGCATCTAATATTGAAAATTGTCCAGACAGAATATTTAGTGACTTCAACGTAATTCAAAACTAACTGAGGGAATAAACAAGCCATAGTCTCACCAAATTTTGGTCTTATTTTTCTCTTCACCATCATAACTCAAATAATCCACACCTAAGCAGTATATGTGGACAGGCAGGTAGCAACAGACCTAAGGTATGAATCCACACAGCACATTCATCACAGACCCAACTTAGTCTCTATACTTACTTCCTTCCGCTCTCCTAACCAGCTCTGTGGGTTGCAACCAACTCAACTTTCCCTTAAAGTGACACAGGGAACAGACATATTTGGATAAAATAGCTTTCATCATTTTACATGCTTATAACTTGTTTTTTCCAAACTAGCAAAACTTATGCAGAATTTTAAATCTTTTATTTTCTGCAGTGTCCCTCATTAATTACCATGTATTCAGTGAAGTCTCAGCATCTTCCATTCCATCCTAACGAGAAAGCTGCTGTCGCTAAACAAATTTTATTCAAAAATGAAACGTAATCACTCCATTTCATATTCCACAGTTCTGAATATCTAATTCAAATAGGGTTAGCCTCCATGTAACTTTTTTTTTCATATGCAATTCAATAACTTTAATTGAAAACTTCAAGTGATAATGCCACAGCTTTATTGGTTCCACTATATAGGGAATACAAAAGCAAATTTTATAAGCCAAATGAAGCTTCTGATCAACTATACATCTAGTTGCAGCTGCTGGAACAATCAAGCTGAACATTTTCCGCCCAATAAGTAAAAATTTGTCACTCATGAAAGCAACAAAATATTTGTTTTAATTTAGTACGGGGAAAAAAATATCTTGTGTGCTAACAATATATTTCCTCAAACTGCTCCCAAATGTTATGCTTTTTAATACCATTTCCAGTGGACAGTCATGTGTCAAGACACATCAGGTATTAATTAAACTGAAAGATCCTGATAACAAGATCACAAGCTTACTTGCATTCATTGAGCTGCGCAGGTATACTTTGCTTCAAAAGTGAAGCCTGTAGGTTGCACATATTTTTGAAAGTTTTCCTATATCTATTCCCATTAAAATACACAGTTGTCTAATTGCCTCCTTAGCTATCATGTTTTAAAGAGACTGATACTAAATGCTCAGAAAACCAGTCACAATATAAAAGCTAGAAAACCGACCAGGGTGCAGAGGTTGTATGTGTGTGTGAATTTAGTGCTTTAATCTTTCAAATGAACAATGAAAACATTGATAGACTTGAAATCAAATTGTTTCTCTTCTTGCAACATTCCTTTTTTGTTTGGCTCAATCCCAGGTAAGCTAAAAAATATATTCAGCTGTTTCAAACACACGAGAGTGAGTGTTGTACCTGCACTCTTTATCAGGATATTTGTTCTTAGTGAGCTATTTCAAAATAACCCCGCTCTTTATTACTACATCGCTCTCAGACAAAATTGTGCTGTTTAGATTATGAACAGCCAGGAATATATTTATATGCAAAGAACAGGTTCTTGTAGTATTTTGTGCCAATAAACAAGCAGAAAATAATTTTGTAATTACTTAAAAACAAGAATGTTTTAGTCAGAATGCATAAGTGACCTAATATTTATTGATGTACATGCAAGTCACCACAGAACCTCTAGATATAAAAATAATCAGGGGGTTTACCCTATGTTTAGTAATGAAAAAGCTGCCAATACCTCCTTCCTTTGGTGGCTGATTTAGTAAAACTTTTATGAAGACTGTAAATTTCATGTTTTAGTATACATGACAGTCACATTCTGGATGTTAAGATGCAAGACAAATAGAAATCAATATCCCCCAACCTGAGCATGAATTTTGTCAACTTCCAATTATTATCTTGCTTGTGGGAAAGATGAAATAATAATTGAGGTTCCTGGTCTTGATGCCACAGAATGGACAGACAATTTCAATTGTGAAGAGATATAATTCCAGATATAGCATGCTTAACCTGGCTACATTTGATAAACAGCCTGTAAGTGTTTGCTGAAGTCATATGCATTTTGTGGACCATATATATCACAGGAAGCAAAGCAAACTATATTAGGCTTATATTATTTACATAGTCATTTTCCCTTTAATCTTCAGGTGAAGAGATATTTAATTTTACAGCTATACTAAATTTTAGTCTACTTACTATAACAATATCTACTTCAGACTATTTTGTATTGGAAAACATCACTTAAAAGGAAACTCAGTAAAGAGCAAATACATTTATTTACCACATTTGTAGACACAAATCTTACTTGATTAGTAAACTAGACAGTAAAGAATCAGTTTTCTTATAGGAAATGGAAGTTGAGCATTTCATTTCTTGATTTGAAGAAGGGTAAGGAGAAAACACAACCCGGAAAGCATCAGTCACCATCTTTTCATCTGAAGTAAGCATACTGTGTGCGCCAAGACTGAAATGCAATTGTACAAGGATGGAGGTAATGCTGGTAGACATCCTCAGCATGGGTCACATCCCTTCATTTATTAGCTAGAAACACTAGCATAAAAATATCAATAGTGATAGCTCTGTATCCGAATAGAGACTCTTGAACCTTAGCTTCCAAGGAACTCCCAATTTCAGATAATGTGTGCTGCAGTCTGCTGTGCTGGCATAGCCTCCCCTCCACATTATGGTGCTGAGGGTCTATGAAAGGCACAGAGTCCTCTGTTTTATCTCTTAGCTGTTCTCTTTTTGTCATCAGGTGGTTAATTTTAGAGCAGTTAAAAAGCTGAAAGTAGATTATCAGGAGAAGACAGTTTTGAAGAATTGGCATAATCTCACTTAGGTAAAAGAGATACAGAACTCCCACCTTGTCAGTCCCAAAGTGATTCCGCCCCCCTCCAACATTAAAATATAAACTCTATCCCATCTCTTCTTTGGCAGTCTCCTTTCAAAGTGACTCAAAACATGCAAACCCACTGATGCTGAACTAAAGCCTAACTACTTTCTAATAAAGCCGTTGAAGTACATGCATTTGAAAATATTTTCAAAAGATTCAGGTGAGTACAATTTGGAGATGGATGGGATTCTCTCTGTGAGGTCTGTGATCAAACAATTTTAATGCTAATGTAACCAGGACATTTTCAGGAACTCATTATCGTCATGTATTCATTTTTCGAAAAACACTTCAATGCCCAAAGTAGGTATTTTGAGATAGAATATAGCAGGTGTAACCTCAGAAACTGCTTACCCTGATTACCTCAGTTTTGTACCACAAAGTCTGTGATAGATCTCAATGCAAAAGAGATACTTATCAGGCAATCTGGCTACACGCATTCAATGTTTTCGTTCAGCAATCAAAGAAAAGCCTTTCTTTGAAATGTACACCATACAAAGACACAGTCTAGACAACTCCAAAGATTATTCTTAAATTCTCCACTCACACACCAGATCTCAAGCTTTTCTGAATCTACTTACACATAAAGCTTTTCAAAAAATGTAGAAACCCACATGCTTTTATATGGTATATAACATTTATATTGTATCGTTTCAGTAGTTTATAAAAACTTAATGAATTAATAATATACTTTTTTTTTTTAAATTTATCTTTCTAAGTATGGCTTTTCATGATTTCCTCAGGTGAGATTTGCTCTGCCAATTTCCTTTGGACTCTGCCTTTTTTTTTGCTTTTTTTTTTTTTTTTTTTTGGTAAGAGATGGTAAAAATATCAATGGGATAAAATTCCAAAGATGACTTCTAAATTGCATTTGTCATTGTCAATACCTCCTACTGTCCTCCACAGATACCTTTTTCATCACCTTTAATTCCAGAAAAAAAACAAACTGCAAGGAGAATAAAGCTAAACCTACACACCAACCTCTTCTAAGTGTAGCTACCACAGAAGCATGATGAGCATCAATTTCTTACCAATGTATACATAACAGCAGAAATCTCTAACAGGTTCAGTTATTCTGGGAAGTGTGCAGGTACAGTTATGCCCTTTTCTTGTGGTATTTTATTTCATTTATTTATTTATTTATTTATTTTATTTCATTTAGGAGACATACGGCACAAAAGCAGTATTCACCAATATAAATGAACATACCTTACAAGTACTTTGCTGGAATAGAATCCCTTCTTGGACCATTATTTTCATGCTTTATAAAAGACAGAGAAGTTTTCAAAAACAGATAGTAACACAAGGACCACCTAAAGTAAAGAATTGTTTATTGGGCAGGGGGGGAATGAATGTCTTAATAATGGAGTTCCTTCCTTTTCCCTTCTTGTATCTACGGTAGAGATTCAAGAATGTTTCCTGGAAAGAGGAGAGAGACAGTATCTAAAAGAACCAAAACACTATTTAGAAATCTCATGCAAGGGTGAAGACATTCCAAACCAGAAAAAAACAATATAGAGGAAAACAGAGAAGATTCTATAGTTACAGATGTTCAAATGGGTATTTGGTATTGGGCAAACTCAATTCTAAAAGAAATAAAGGTAGTGGAGATGAATTCCCTGGATGAAAACAAACAAAGGAAGCTTTTTACAAAACACTTGCAAGGTGTGCATACATGAAGTGCCACTGGTTGTATTCAAAAATTAGATTATTCTTAAAAAAAATAATTAAAAGGAAGAGCATTTGATTCCAAACAGAACTTCTTTAACAGATGGATAGGGGAATGGTAGAATAATACAAAACCGTCTGCTGTCTGAGTCCCTGCTGAGAGCTACTTTCAAGCTGATAATATAATTCTATTTGTGGCTAAAATTGTGCTGTACTGGCAGTTTAGCTCCTCAGGTTTTTTGCGGGAGGTGGAGAGGGAGGGAGAAGACAGGTTGTGTTGTTTTGCTTTGCTTTTACTTTATCATTATGAAATATTACTAAGACAGCAGCTAAAAAAATGTTGAATATGTTGCCTTTTATTTCAAAGTCATTTGTGCTAAAATCTGAATTGAAAGCATCTTCTGAAACCCAGTGCAAGAAATGATCTGAGCAAAAGTTTAAGTCCGTGCATTTCCAGGACAAGCATGATGGGTAAAAAGACTGATTAACATCGACTTCAATAGAGTATCTATGCATTCTTTAGACAGAGTATAGGCATAGATGTTATCTAAAAAGGACTGAATCATTCAGTTGTGGTGTTCATAGTTCTTCCTTTTTTAAACATGCGTGGCAGGTTTGTCTGTTAGTTAAAAGAAAAAAATAAACAAAAAACCCCAAACAACCAAACCTCAAAAAATAAACAATAGGACTGATATAAAAAGCCCGAGTGTTGATTTCTAACTTTATAGGAGAAGAGGTTGTACATTTTACTGGACATGGATGTGATTTAAATTATACAGTCAAAAGTTGTCCAAACATAGTTTAAACTGATACAATACTCCTGTAAATATGTTAATACAGAGAGAGGGGGAATAAAGCTTTATTCACTTTTCATATTGATGTTAAAATAGAAACAAGAAAGGTAGACGACGACACCTTGAACCAAGTTGCACCAAGGTACAGAGGCATTTAGTGCTCATTTCCTATATATGGATTCTGTTCGGCTCTGTGACTGCTGCAAGATCAGCACCAATAGTAATTCTAGTCGGAAGCTTACGCTCACCGGCAAAAGTTGTCTTTTTTCATGAACTAGACTTATAAATATAAGATGAATTCTAGAGACAGAAACACCACCATGCAAAAACTAAACGAGGTCTTTGCTATCTCACCAGCAGCACTGTCTCTTTCATGGAAGGGGTTGACTTACATGGATATGAAAGCATGAACATCGTTTGCAGTTGATTGTCCAGAATTCTTTTTACCATAGTAGAAACAATTCATGTTATACGGTAACAGTGTTGATTATACAGAAGCTGTTGCTTGCCCAGAAATAGTGTACCCAATAGAACAACAAAGAAATATTTATTCTAATTTACAGCAATATTAATTTTTTTTACTGTTGAAGTATTACAAAAGCAAAAATTGTCTTGGAAGCTATTCTCAAATACATGATTTTATTCTGAAAACCTAAATCCAATTACAATCTTCACGCACTTTTTTATAGATCTATTTGAATAATAATCAACTGTGACATGGAAGCAGCAGAACTGTTAGGTAGAGATTGACACTGACTGTTAGTTTGCAGTTTAGTCTGTGTCACTTTTGTTTCATTTCAGTGAAACTCAGGTCCAAGGATTTAAATGTTAATGCAGATTTAATCTGTAATAATGATAACCAATATTTAAAATAACTTGAAACCCAAATGTGAAATCTTGTCACTGACCAGCACACTGAGGAGTCTTCTGATACATTCACAGCTGTGTGGAAACTTTATTCCTGTTAATGGACTTGGTGGAACTGGCCAGGCAGCTCAGCCTCTGATAGAATCAGCATTTTTTGACCTATCTTTTATAGTCAGGATCTAGTTCAGACTGGTGAGGAAGAATAGCAAAACTCCTGTACCTGGCTTTCAGGCCAAGTGTTCTCTCCTCCCTATTGCAATGAATTTGGGAATTTAGGAGCCTGGCATTTCACCGCAGTGATTTTGCCTGCCTTTTGTGTGTGGTCCCATATTTTTGGTTGACTTTGAGGTTCTCTCACCACAGTAAATGTATCTTTTTGGTAATCTGTATTTGGAACTGTTTTCATTTACCTCTTTCTCCAAGGAACAAATAATTTATTACCAAATCCATAGATTTTTAAAGCCAGAAGAGGTTAATAATCTTGCCTGACTTGGCCTCCTGTGGCTGTGCAGACCACAGAATTTGCCCAGTTATTCTTTTATTTAGCCTAATCTTAATTTAAATTTCAAGTGTCGGGAAATGGTTGCAATACTTAATTAAACTTAAAAGTTTGTATCTCATTTCTACTTCAAACTTTCATGACTTCCCCTTCAAACCCTTTCATCTTATTGGGTCTCTGCCTGCCTGACATAAAAGAGCTTATTTAGATCCATGTGCAACCATCATCATTCTCACCTTATCAAACCTTGAGGCCTGTACTAAACCAAAGACTATATACATATATATATACACATGGCTCACTTAGAAGAATAAGCGCGATCTGCAATGCCTGTTCCAAATAGTACCCAGAACTTCTCCAATGTACAGGAATGTTTTTCCATTCTTGCCCTTTCAGAGAGCTGAGAAAGAATTACAAAAACCATTTAAAGACTGGTAAGTGCTATTCCTCTGTGTTCTCCGCCTCCTATCTCACCATTTACTAAAATCTTCTCATTTCAAGTACAATTACTCCTCCACTTCCTCCTACTTCAATAGATTCCTCCTTCTGTTCTATCAATAGTACAAGGGGGTGGGAATCACTTTTCTGAGCAATATACATGTTGGGTTCATTTTTTAACATTAAGAATATTTTGCATTATTAAAAGCTTGGATTTTTTTTTCTCTCCAAAGCATATCCCTTCCCTCCACGCTCTTCTTTTTTGCCTGTCAAATTCAATAGAGATGAAGATAAAATGGTGAAAAAGAGAAAGAAAAAAAGAAGAAAACAAAAGTTCAGCATTTCCAGCCAGGTTTTTATACTGAATTTGTTTAAAATAGCTCTGAAATAATGTGGTGGGTTAATCTTGGCTGGCTGCCAGGTACCCACCAAACTGCGCTCTCATTCTTGCTCCTTAGCAAGACAGGGCAAGAGATTAAGATGAAAAAGCTCATGGGTTAAGATAAGAACAGGGAGATTGCTCACCAATTACTGTCAGAGGCAAACCAGACACAACTTGGAGAAGATTAATTTAATTTATTGCCAATTAACAATAGAGTAGGATAGTGAGAAAACAAAACAAAACAAAACAAAACCACTTTTCCCCAATCCTTCCCTTCTTTCCATGCTCAGCTTCAGTCCTGACTCTTCTACCTTCTCCCCCGCCCCGAGTGGACCAGGCATATGAGGAAGAGAGAGGGTTGGAGTCAGTTCATAACACTTTCTTTCTCTTGCTCCTTACTCCTCACACTTTTCCCCTGCTCCAGCGTGTGGTCCGTTCCCATGGGATAGTCCTTCATGAACTGCTCTAACATGGGTCCTTCCCACAGGCTGCAGTTCCTAACACGAGCCTGCTCCAGCATGGGCTCTCCACAGGCTGCAGCTCCCTTCAGGGCACATCCACCTGAACAGGCATGGAGTCCTCCATGCGCTGCAGGGTGAATATCTGCTTCAGCATGGTCCACCATGGGCTGCAGGGGGACAACCTTCTTCACCATGGTCTCATCCATGGGCTGCAGAGGAGTCTCTACTCTGACTCCTGCAGCACCTCCTCCCCCTCCTCCTTCACTGACCTTGGTGTCTGCAGGGTTGTTTCTCTCACAGCTGCTGTGCAGCATTTTCTACCCTTTCTTAAATATGTTATCACAGAGGTACCACCAGTGTCACTGGTTTGGCTCAGCTTTGGCCAGTGCTGGGTCCACTTTGAAGCTGACTGAAGCTGGCTCTGTCTAACACAGGGACAGCCCCTGAAGTCTTCTCACAGCTCCCCTCCCAATACCTTGCAATGTAAACCCAATACAATTAACAATGCATTGCAGATTCAGAAAAGGTTTTTGGTCTGCTTTTTTCAATATTTATACTAGCACTACAAAACAGGGATACTCATACAAAGAGTCATCGACAGAGCAGGACTTAAAAAAAAGTAACTAAACATTCATGATTACATTATTTCAGTTATTAGATTGATTTTGAGTATGTGAGATAGTAGTATAACTAAGGTTTAAATAACCATGAACCACTTACGTTATGCAGTCTCCAGTTATGCAGCATGAATTAGTTAGGACTTGGACAATAAATGAGCATTTTCTTGCTCTCAGTGATTAAAATCATTGCAGAAGTTAATGGACTCCTCTGTGAATGGTGTGGCATACAGTGCTGAAACAAAAAAAGGCAATTGCCATTCTCCAGAACTTTGCCAGGGAATTCACAACTTTAAGAATTAATATTCCACTTTCATAGCACAAGTAGACCTTTGCATCCTCTGCTGGGTTACATGATAACATGCACACAGTGAAATGGCATGCATGCTGTCAGGGGGAAGTGATGCACTTTGATATTCCATTCCTCAAGGATAATAAGCTCATAAGTACTGCACAGATATTCATAGTTTGCAGAGCATGCAGAGTGAATCCAAGTTGTATTTTAGGAACAATATGTTAAACTGTGATGGCAAAATTAAAGAGATTGCTCTCAAACTTCAATAATAACCCTTTTTTCAATACATAAGTATGAGATGGTGTTAATTCTGACAGAGTTTGTAAAAAGACATAACTGTATTAGTCTCTAAGGCAGCAGCATCTGCTTCCTACTAAACAAGAACACGTCTTCTCTTGTGTGAATTTTTGAGAGGCTAAGGCTTGAAAAGGTAAATTTCTTCCCAACTGGTTCAGAATGTTCAGCCTTATATTAACAAAGAGTTTCCTGCTCTATTTCCACTTGTGCCTTTTTGAGAGAGGCTCACAAAGAACAAAGATAAAAGACGCTATAAACATATGTTCAACTCAGCTGTAGAAATGACGAAGGAAATGATGACAAATACATAGCATTCTTTCAATGTGCCTTTCAATCTGAAGCTCCTCCAGAAATGAAAATTACTTATTTAATGTTTTACATTAAGAATAATCCAGCTGGCAGCTTGACCCTTCATAACTTAGGGGGCTTTTTGGTTTTGTGGTTTTGATTTTTTGGTTTGATGCCCCCATTTGCCTAGGAGGCAGAATAAAGGCATCATATGAGTAACTTTTCATCAATGAGCACCGCCCACTGTAGATGAAGATAAAGTGAGAGACCACCTGAGGAACCTGAAGGTGCACAAGTCCATGGGACCTGATGAGATACATCCGCGGGTCCTGAGGGAACTGGCAGATCAAGTCGCGAAGCCACTAGCCATCATATTTGAGAAGTCGTGGCAGTCTGGCGAGGTTCCTGCCAACTGGAAAAGGGGAAACATAACCCCTATTTTCAAAAAGGGAAACAAGGAAGACCCAGGGAACTACAGGCCAGTCAGTCTCACCTCTGTGCCTGGCAAGATCATGGAGCAGATCCTCCTGGAAACTCTGCTGAGGCACATAGAAAACAAGGAGGTGATTGGCGACAGCCAACATGGCTTCACCAAGGGCAAGTCATGCCTGACAAATTTGGTGGCCTTCTATGAAGGGGTTACAGCAGCAGTGGACAAGGGAAGATCTACTGATGTCATCTACCTGGACTTGTGCAAAGCATTTAACACTGTCCCACACGATATCCTGGTCTCTAAATTGAAGAGACGTGGATTCGATAAATGGACCACTCGGTGGATAAAGAACTGGCTGGATGGTCACACTCAAAGGGTTGCGGTCAACGGCTCGGTGTCCAAGTGGAGAGCAGTGACAAGTGGCTTTCCTCAGGGGTCAGTACTGGGACCTGTACTGTTCAACATCTTTGTCAGTGACATGGACAGTGAAATAGAGTGCACCCTCAGCAAGTTTGCTGATGATACCAAGCTGTTTGGCGAGGCAGACACGCTGGAGGGGAGGGATGCCACCCAGAGGGACCTGGACAGGCTGGAGAGGTGGGCCCAAGCCAACCTCATGCAGTTCAACAAGGCCAAGTGCAAGGTCCTACATCTGGGTCGGGGCAATCCCAAGCACAAATACAGGCTCAGCAGGGAATGGCTGGAGAGCAGCCCTGAGGAGAAGGACCTGGGGGTGATGATTGATGAGAAGCTCAACATGAGCAAGCAATGTGCGATCGCAGCCCAGAAGGCCAACCATATCCTGGGCTGCATCAAAAGAAGTGTGGCCAGCAGGTCAAGGGAGGTGATTCTGCCCCTCTACTCCGCTCTCGTGAGACCCCACCTGGAGTACTGCATCCAGCTCTGGAGCCCCCAACATAAGAAGGACATGGACCTGCTGGAGCGCGTCCAGAGGAGAGCCACGAGGATGATCAGAGGGCTGGAGCACCTCTCCTATGAGGAGAGGCTGAAAGAGTTGGGGCTGTTCAGCCTGGAGAAGAGAAGGCTCCGGGGAGATCTTATTGCGGCCTTCCAGTACCTAAAGGGGGCCTACAGGAGAGCTGGGGAAGGACTTTTTACAAGGGTATCTAGTGATAAGATGAGGGGAAATGGCTTCAAACTGGAAAAGGGTAGATTTAGAATGATGTAAGGAAAAAAATTTTCAATAGGAGGGTGGTGAAGCAGTGGAACAAATTGCTCAGGGAAGCTGTGAAGGCCCCATTCCTGGAGGTGTTTAAGGTCAGGTTGGATGGGGCTTTGAGCAACCTGGTTCACAGTATGGTTGATTTAGAGAAGCTGTCATTGCCCTTTTAGCCTAGAAGGTAAAGCATTCACTCTCTATGAAGCAGACAACACTGCAATAGGGCATGTAGTGATAGGACGAGGGGGAATGGCTTTAAGCTGGAAGAGGGCAGGTTTAGATTAAACATTAGGAAGAAGTTTTTCACTTTAAGGGTGGTGAGGCACTGGAACAGGTTGCCCAGAGAGGTTGTTGAAGCTCCGTCCCTGGAGGTGTTCAAGGCCAGGGTGGACGTGGCCTTGGGTAACCTGGTCTAGTGAGAGGTGTCCCTGCCTATGGCAGGGGTGTTGGAACTCGATGATCTTCAAGGTCCCTTCCAACCTAAACCATTCTATGATTCTATGATTCTATGATTCTATGATTTCATACATGAGTAATTTTAAATAGGCCAGGAACTGGAAATAAAAAATCTTTAAAACAATCCCCAAAATCTAATTGGAAGACATGAAACTCTGAGAAATTTCAGTTTCTCGCAAGTTTTAGATATGTCTTGAATGTTTACCTTATAATTGTCCAGAATCTTTGAGCTCACACAGCCTTTTATTACTTGAATAAAAATAATGAAGTGGCAATGCAGCTGGATGGTCCTGTTGGTTCTTGACTGTCAGCAATAACCAACTGAAACTCATAATTTTCTACAGCACAATATTGTAACAACTATGTTGGTATCCAAAACATGGGGCAAGAATTTGAGTTATGCTTACAAAAAATAAAAGAAAAAAATGAAAAAGGTGGAAATAGACATGAAAGGAGCAGATGAATAGTTTGCTAATTAATTGCCCTATGTAAAAAAACCCAGCCAAAAATGATTAGGATCACAGAACCATAGAAGAGTTTGGTTTGGAAGGGGCCTTTAAAGGTTATCTAGTCTAACCTCCCCTGCAATGAGCAGGAACATCAACTAGATCAGGTTGCTCAGAGCCCTGTCCAACCTGATCTTGAATGTTTCCAGGATGGGGCATCTACTTCTTCTCTGGGCAACCTATACTAGTGTTTCACCACCGTTAATGTAAAAAATTTCTTCCTTATATCTAGTCTAAATCTTCCTTCTTTTTGTTTGAAGCCATTACCCCTTGTCCTGTCGCAACAGGCCCTGCTGAAAAGTTTGTCCCCATCTTTCCTGTAGGCCCCCTTTAAGTACTGAAAGGCTGCTATAAGGTCTCCCTGGAGCCTTCTCTTCTCCAGGCTGAACAACCCCAACTCTCTCAGACGGTCTTCATAGGAGAGGTGCTCCAGCACCCGCTGATCATCTTCATGACCCTCCTCTGGACTTGTTCCAACAGGTCCATATCCTTCTTACATTGGGGGCCCCAGAGCTGGGCGCAGTACTCCAGGTGGGGCGTCACCAGAGTAGAGGGGCAGAATCACCTCCCTCAACCTGCTGGCCACGCTTCTTCTGATGCAGCCCAAGGATGAAGTAGCTTTAATCTTTAAGATCACATTTTCTGTTTCCTTCTACTCACATAATTCTCATTGGTTACGATTTGAAATTTGATATTGAAAATTTTTAGCATATTCTAAAAAGCAGTTTACTACTAAAAGGTTAGCTTACATCTGTTTAGCAGCATGTATTATTTTTAAACAAATGAGATAAATCAAAATGTAGCTGGAACTTTGAGATGGATTATTAATAACATGATTTTTTAATTGCTGAAGATTCTGAAGAAAATATTTAATTGAAAGTAGAGAGAAAAACCATTTCATTCAGTATGCAGATTCACCTAAATTTTGTGTCAGAGTGAGCACATTAATTCAGAAAATCCTAGCATATACGAGCAAAGCAAATCTATGACACAATGTAAGGAAAAATCATTACACTCAAAACTTAGGAACTAAACAGTTTCATTTTCCCAGAATCATCCAAAAGCTTCTTCACTACTTGCACACAATTAGCAAAAGCTTTCTCTGAAGATAATTTAGTTCAATATGTAATTATATTGGAGTCTGTTACAAATACGATAAAATTAAAAATGCAGAAAGTGACCAAAAAAAAGTTCAAGTCCTAATTTTAAAAATATAGGCACGTGCAATTGAAGATGCCCAATATATCATTACAAATAAATGGTCTAAGCAAGAAAAGCTAGTATGAGGAACGTAAAAGCTTTATGTATGAACAGGTGTACACTTGGACACTTTTACTTGGACAATTCAAAATATACTCACAGGAGGTCTACCATCTTCAAACCACCAGTGATACTTGACAAACATTATGCTTTCCCTACCAGTATATAATGAAAAGAAAGTCCCTCTCATTCTCATGTATCCAAAACACACAGCAAAAGGGTTGAACAAAATGAATGAAGTGTATGTTGCAGTTCCCATAACACAAGAAATTAATAATCATTGCGGATTCTGATGTTAATCTCTTACTTTTCCTTACTATAGTCATAAAATAATTGCAAATCACAATAAAGGCAATTTAAGAACACCAGTTCCTCTGCTGTTCATCCTTTAGTAAATCAATCTCTGCATTATTCATTTCTCTATATAATTCTACTTGCATCTAGTCAGTTTGGTCTTTTTATTGTCTTTCATTTTCTTAATCAGTAAAAAGGACTATTGTGGTTCCTCACTACCTTTGTGTAATCAGCCATAACTCATCTAAAAGTTACCAGAGAACTTCAGGAGCCCATCACACACCATCAGCATGTTTGTGATTGGCAGTGCTTGCTGCTGAGGTGACAAACCAAAGAGCAATATAAGCACTAACATGTCAGCAAATCATTTCAGTTTGATGTAAAGTCCTTGCCAGATTCACTTCTGTGTTTCTGCCAGTGTAAGCAGTAAAAGCTGAGCCCGTGGAACCCCCTCAGGAGGGAAAGCCTGTGGCAAAAAGAAAGGGCAAGGACTCTCTTCTGGAGAGGAGAGGGTCATGTGACATGATAAAATTTTTAGAAAATGAAAACTGGTCAAGTGAACTCTATCTTCATTAGACTTGGAAAAAAGAGTTGCGATGAAGAGTAAACTTATTCTAACAATTTCATGAATGAGCTTGGAGGGAAGGATACCATGCAGGAAAGACTGGAAAAGAGTAAAGCATTTCAATTATTTTTTGCATTTTTAAAGTAAAATTATTTGATTTCAACATAGAAAAAGATATTTGTCAGCATTTCCAAAGTAAGATGTGCTGTTTTTTCATTCTACTCTATACCTACATGAAAATTTAGAAAATTCCAAATACCCCAAAGCAATGATTTCTCCTCTTCTCTTCCCCCCTCTCGGCTTCCCCCCCCCCTGTTAAATAGCAACAATTTTAATACTCAGTTTTTGTTTCACCAGGAAATATTTTTTTATCTTTCTCTCCTTTTTTTTTTTTTTTTTTTCTCTTCCCCTGCAGGAAGGAAGCTAGAATCTTACAAACACGAAGGATGAAATCTTAGTCCCTGGTGAAGTCAATAGATAAATTCCCACTGACTTCAATATGAATGGGATATCATCCAGAATGCTTATATTCCTGAGACCTTTGTACTATATGCACAATAAATTACGGTTGGTGTCCTCCTGACATTTTGAATTTTCCTGCTTGTCATTTTCTCTCAGTTCGGAATTTTTTTTTAACCATCTGATTTTTGAGCAATGGGTTTCAGATATTACAAGAGGGGTGAGACACGGGGATTTTGTATCACTCTATGATGGCCCCTGCCAAGTGATAATGGATTGACATTGACAAATCCCTAAGAGCTAGACCTGACAGTTAACGGATGCTGTGAGATCAGTCTCAGAGAACAGTTTAAGGTTAAGGGGGCAAAAACAGTATGAATACTCCATACTTGCCTGATTTTGAGTCTCCCAAACTAAATGTGTTGAGAGCAAGAGAAAGCAAGCCAGCAAAGGGAAAGCAGGGGGAGAAGAGACAGTACAGTGAAATCTTTACATTGAACCCGACACATCAGTCATTGCAGAATTCTTCATGGACTACAGGTTGTGATGATTTATAGGTGGTAAGCTTCAATTTGGGAGGCCATAAGCACATTCTTTTATCTAGACTTCTACAGATTTGCTTCCTATGTACTCAGTAAGTAATAAGTGATTTGCTATTGATTTGTCCACAGGCAGAAGAAAAGTGGATTGGTGCTGTAACCCCAAAGTGAATGGGAACTTCAGGGACATTGCTGCAGAAGGGAAATGAATGCAGACAGAAAAATTTACAGATACTTCTAACGTGCCAAGTTTCTAACTCCCAAAAATGCTCCAGCTAAAGCTTTAATATTATCAAACTCTACACAATTGCATTAACTTTAAATCATGGCATTTGATCACAGCTAACAACAGAAACGTATGATAAAAAAGAATCTCTTAACAATCATGACCTGAAATGCGATGCACAGATTCCCGACATACAGTAAGCATTATCTTAAAGAGCTTAAAATGCTGCCAAGAATAAGTACATAAGGTAAAAGTCTGACCTATAGCAAATGCTTTTCCAGTTACATAACAGCTTAATTAGTTAATTCCATAATTAGTGCAAAACAGTAAAAAGTTATCCCCTGTGTTTTGCATCATAAAGCTGGATGACAAATTTGTCATTAAGGGCAATTTTCACTCTAGAAAATTTTGCCTTGGTTTCTGTTCCTGAACTGCAATGTTATGGGCTTAGATACAGAATAATACACAAAAAGTATCTCATGCAAAAAATCATCTTTACGCTTCAAGAATATCTTTTAGCATTCAAACTTAATTACTCACATGACAAGCCATATATGACTTCTACCTGTCACATTGTGTCCTGACTACATCTACTTGTAGTCATATTATTGTAAATACAGAACACATGAATTCATTGGTTGGGTAAATCTCAGGAGTTGGTTTTTATTTTCTGTGAGCATTTTGAGGAATAAAACTTTACTAATATATGTTGCTTATAGACAGAAAGAAATGTGAGTCATGTAAAAATTGATAATACATTGCAACTATTCTTAATATTATTTAGTTAGGTTTAACAAGGGCTGAATACAATTGGCAAAGGGAATAGCTTGCACCCAACATAACTGGTAGTAAAACTCCAGCTACCTTCCAACAGGGCTAAAATTTGTCCCAATATGAAAACACAATACATAAGAATTCCTACCCTTAAATCATAAAACAAAGAAAAAAGTGAAGTTTAAATCCTTTTTTTTTTGTTGCTTTGGGGTGTTTGGTGGTTTTTTTAGACTTACTTTGTTTCCTGTGTTATCAGGTTACTTCAGGAAACCAAAGTCAGCTAAAATGTTTTAAATTCAATTTACTAAAAATTTCCCTGCTGAAGGACAGCTTTCCTAGGAGCAAATAATTGGGCTTTCAGAAGTCAGTTCCTCCACCAATCAATCATCTTTCATGTAATAGTTTGAAACAACAGCAGCAATATGCCATGCTTGATAAAATTTTTTATACTCAAATACTGGGCCTACTCTGTTTTGACTAACAGTAGCTTTAGTTGGCTAAGAAAGGAACAAGAAAGGATGAGTATGAGAGGTTAGAAAGTTTACCCTCCATGTCTGTACATTACCTAATAATAAGTTGTTCTCTCCTCCAGAAAAATGGGTAAGACAATACAATAAAACTACAGTAAACAACTTTTATATTTTCTGATGACTACAAAAACATGTATAAATTAAGCCCAGCCACTTGTAAGGACTGACGCAACTCATGTTCTGATTGATGCAATAAAGGAGTCAATCTGCTTCAGGGATCAAAAGTACTATAAGCATGAGACAAGATTTTTGTTTCTGATCTGCAATTACCATTTAAGTGATTAAGTAATACAACGCTGAATTCTGTGTATAAGCCTGCATTACCAATTTAACTGCAGATTAATTTTCATATAGAAATAATGGAAAAAAGATAATCTACTTTTTTTTTTTCTCCTATGGGGTGCATAACTGACTTTGTCATAGTAATATGATATATCAGATATGTAATATGTGCATAATATGACATTAAATCCTAATAGCCAGGTTCCCAGTGTGAATAAAGACGAGATTTTCTATCCTCTTTTTGAAGCTATGTAATTTTATATTAGCTACAATAAGATCCATAGTTTATAAAGACTATACAGTAGGTCAAGGTGCATGGTAAATCAAAAGATTATTTACACAGACTTCCCAGTTTGCTACACCAGGTTATTTTATTGTGTTAAAACTGAAATCTTAGGCTACATGAAATGAAGACATCTTGAAGAAAAAAATGGTGAAAATTTGAGACAAATTGAGACAACCATTTCATGAGCACATGGGGAAAAATAGTGAAAAACACTTTTAATATATCTTGACTCTTAAAATCATTTTCAAGGCCAAACTGAACATTAAGAGGAGACATTACAAAAGGTCCTAAAAAAGCATCACTAAGGAGAAGACCTAGATAAAAGACAGTTAATTATGCTCACAGATATTTATTACCTTGAAGTGTCTAAATAAAATGTAGCTTTTAAACTATTATCCAAGCAAAACCAATGATTTTAACGGGTCCTTTTCACTCTGTATTGATATTCTGTAGAGAAAAACATACATAAGCACAATTTCTTAAAACACACCCAATACCAACAAGCATAATTTCTAAATGCAAAGAACATCCTGAAAACTAATAATAAACGCTCTTTCTCCACCAGTTTGACTTTCTTAAGAACACAGCCTTGAAAACTATGTTTGCCATAAAACACACTGAAAGTGAATAAAAACCCACGCTCCCAGTTTTTAAGTGAGGATAAGTGGTGACAGATATAGAAGCAAATGTACACTTAAAATGAAAATGCATGAAAGATAATTTTCTCAAGAGTACTTCTCCAATTTTGAAATCATAATCACAGTGTGAATTTACATATGGCACATGAGAGAGAATTAAAAATGCAGACTATTATTTAGCAAAACAAGAACGGACATTCATGAAAGTTGAAAAATGCATGTTTACATTTAGCATTTTACTTTGCTATTTTCCTTAAAAGAAAATCTATATAAATTTATATTGTTTGTTCTTTGCTTTTCTCTGATAGTTAGAAAACAGCTGTTCTACTGCATTGGACTTTGACTGGCTAGATTGCAAGGCTCAATAATCTGTCTCGGCTCAGGGTTAAGTGATGGAATTCATTTAAATGCCCCAGAAGTAATCATCCACAAAGAGTACATTATTTCTCTTTTATGAATTTTCAAACCTAATACTGATGGGTGGCATGCAATTAAACCTGATCAATATGTAATTTAGGTGGGCTGACATGTTTTCAAATTCTCAGAATATAGATTCTTTCAATATTGCAAGAGCTTAGTGAAATACTCAGCCCTTACGAAGCAGCCAAAGCAGTTTCGTACAGTAAAACAACAAAAATATGCCTGTTCCAAAGACAAATGGGGGAGAAATTAAACTTAGAGACACTAACTTTTCAAATAATTAATTATTTTGGTAATACACGGAGACCTTAGAAGAATCAAAATAACTATTTCTGTAGAAATTAACACGCAGATATAGAGGTTTATGAGCTGAACTATATAAAGTTGTGGATTATTTTTTAACAGGGTGTTTAAACATAGCTCTGAGAGAATTGAGTTAAGATAGCAATCAGTTGTGTACCACAAATATTTCTTCTGAAAAACTGTACTAGCAAAAAATTAAAGAAAAGTTTGTTTTTTAAAAATGTGGATTATCGTAATGATCCTTTGTGTTAAGCTAATAAACAAGGAGAAGTACATTGCCTTGTGACCCTAAAGGTCACGAGTGACAGTCTCTAGTATTACTAATTACCTTGCTGTCATTTACACAATAAGTTACACTTGAGTTCTTATAATCTTACATGGACCAATTTTAAAATTTATTACCGAGGTTCTAGCCTGCTTCCTCTTCTGTTTGCACAGACAGCACCCACAGTACTCTCCAGAAAAAACATAATCACACATTATTCTCTAAGAAAGCAATATTTGACAAAGCAAGGAGTTTTTTAATCTTTAGATATTTACAGTACAGTATTATAAAAGTTTATTTTTAAATTTGAAACTGTTTTTACACAACGAGGAAAGACTGAATTGTCTGTTTTCTCTAGCTGTTAACCCTTACCTTCACATATAAACCAGATAAACACCATTTACCAGCTGCCTCTGTTTATCTTTTAAAAACTCTCTTGGGATTATTTTTACTTTACATCATTACATAACTTCTGCAAATGCTGAAGATCTATGAATATTCCATAACTATGAAGCACAAATGTGAGCATCACCTAGGATAAATTTTCAGATTGTCAGACTCTGCCAAAACATTCTTTCTGTTTTAAGAGATTTTGAAATCATCCTCTTTTGCATTTATCCCATACAAAAGTATATCACTCATTCTCTTATGAAGTTTCAGTCAGAGATGACCACAAGTAGTGGCAGAATTTTGAAATCTTTTTCTCACAAAGTGGGAACAGACTGGGAGAAAGTAGGTTCCTGATTTTCTCACAGCTATATGGGTGTAAATTGGCTATAAGTCTGTTGGCCTTCAGCTATTCCGGATTTTTGGAATGCCATTGTACACAGATCTTATGGCTGCACGCAGATGGCTGCCCCCCATGCACACTCAGAGACCTTGATATTCATCCGCACAGCCCAGGTTAATCCTGCAGAAAGTGACAGTAGCTTTGAACTGTGCTAAGTGAGGAAAGAAATCTGCGCACTGTCACTGAGTCCAGGTATACTTCACAGTGATGAGAAATGTCAACTTTCATAGCAAAGCAAGTGCAACATCAAGACAGCTGGAGAGTGTAATCTGAGTGTCTACGCACTCAAAACTCAGCAGTAGGAGGTCTGCGAACACAGAGGTGCTAGGATATACGTGTAGCCACAAATGGAAAAAAATTAGATAAAGCGCTTGCTCTCGACTCCAGCTGGCACCTTTCCCCACTGCCTCAAGGTGTAACCAGTCCATTTTCTAAATGACCTGCCCAGCCTATGCACTAAGTAGACATCTCAAGGTTTTAAATTAGCGAAGAACAGTTGTGCCTCACAAAAGCCAAATAAAAGGCATGACTATTTTAGGTGAGTTGAACAAAAGGCAGGTTCTTCTAGAGAAAAGGAGTCTATACCAGTAACCATCAATGAAGAAATTTGGATCAAAAAACAAGAGCAGCCTACTCTCAAAATAAATAAAAAAAACCCAACTGTTCTACTGCACAGTTTGGTTAACTGCTGAATAAAGACTATTTGTATGCCCAACCTTAGTACCTTTTCCTGTACTCTGTTCGAGACTGGATTTTTGAGAGTATTGCAAAACCAAGGAACCAAAGATCACTAACAATATTATAAATAATTGGTGAGAATACAGTAGAATTACTTAAAAACTGCACCTCCGAGGTGCCAATATGCAACTAAGAAGAAGTAGCAGTTACAACATAAATTGAAAATAGAAATATATTCGTTTTCAGTAGGGAAAAACACTCTAGAATCAAGCAGCTTTATAAAAAATACATTAAAGGTTTTCAACACCATGCTAAAAGCTGTAGGCTTAAATAGAAAACATTCATTTAAAATTTCTACAGAAAGCAATAGGTTACTATCCCAGCCACAGAAAAGTATTTCATTTGTAAATTAATAAGCCTTTATAATAGTTACAGCTAATTGAATTTATACATTAGCTCTATTGACTGTTTACTGTTAACCTCTAGAAAGATTTCTACAAGGATTTATTTCTCTTTCTAACAAATATTAATATTGTATCATTGCACCACATGACATGGGCTCTAACCTGAGCCCCTCAGAGGAACTGTACACTTCCAGCTTCCACCAAAATCCGTGGGAGCTGGCTGATGGCAGGTGTTACATGGAGCCTTGCAGGATCCAGCCCACCCTCGCCTTTAATAAAATGCTAAGCAAGTAACTTTGATGTGTCATTTCGAAATGCCTGAAGTGATATGAAAGGGAAGACTTTCACTGAGCTATTTGCTGGTCACTGGGACAGAAATGACAAAGGATTCTGTCCATTAGTTTTTCAATACAGTGTTCAATAGCAGTAAGAAATTGATGGTGTAACAGTGGCATCACATTGGGGAAACTTATGGTGCGGACAATAGCACTTCCAATAAAAGGGCTTTTGATTTTCTGTGTGTCAAACTGTTTTAATATTAGGGCATTTCTAGGTCAATGAAGAGTTAATGTAGCACCATAAATCATACCCAAACAAGAGCCCTTAACTGCCTATGTCAAAGCAGTACTCTACTAAGGTCAAAAAAGCATTAAGAGAAGAAAAAGAAAAACGCACACACAAAAGTAGGTTGCAAAAGCAATGCAGAGCCACATCTATTCTGCTGCTCCAAAACTGACATTGACTCAGCATACTAAAGAGAGTGAATAATAGGTGAATTAGAAATTAATGATTCCTCTCCTATGTAAATGGCAATTAAAGGACATGCCATGCTGCAGGCTCTGTCCTAAAACTCTTCTCCATTTGTTTAGATTGAAACTCATAGCATATATAAATGCTGGTATGTGTTTACTGAAAGCTAGAAATCTGGACACAGGATGCACAGAGATGTTCTTAAATTTGTATTTACAAATTCACCTTTAAAATAGAATTTCAGGGAAAAAATGTTATGTAGCTAATTTCTTGGTATGAATAAATAATGGCTGCACAAACACATTATACCTTCAACACAGCACAGTAGCAAAACTCAATAATTTACATTGATTATAATCCTACACATCAAAGTGTTACACGAACAAAGCAACACAGTAGCTGCTATTTGTAAGTGCCTTCTGTCCTGTAAGGTGCTAGAAAGTACTGTTTTCCTTTCATGGTGTCAAACCATTAGGTTTTTATCTCATAAAAAACATCCTTTCATCTCCATTACATGTAAGTGCAATTAATAAAATGACAAATTCAATAAAGAAGAGAGAGGCTGCAGTAAAGGAAAGCATTCATTGTTTTGTTCCTGCTTTTGGTTTGGAATGGCTACATCTATCACGTAAGGTACAGAGAAAAAGTTTTGGAGCAAAAGAATCCTTTAGGGACATTGTCAAACAGGAGAAGATCACAGTCCAATATCTTTTTTACTACTGAAGTAGTAAGATCTACTTAAAATAAAAATTCCAGTCCAGCTTTGGGAGTTACTGTACCTTGTAGTCAGTCAGAGAAAAGAATGATTCAGAACTGGGTAAACTTCGACACATTTGTCATTTAAAATCTGCAAATTCCTGCAATATTCTGTGCTAGCATGTGAAACAAATGGGCTTCTGGGAGGGAAAGCTGCATTGACAAACTCAGCAAAGAGCAATTTTCTGTCATTTAATGAAGGATGGAGGGAGGCCTTGATAAAGTACCCACTCATTACAAGTTTGGTTTTGTATGTGTGTCTGAGTGTGAGACAGAGAATGTGTGTGTGTTGATGAAAGGGTAATCTCACCAGTTCAATCTTCTCAGACAAGTTGGACTTACTAAAAGAACTCTTTATTTTCTTGTAAATTCAGTTAGACGCACTTTCACATACATAATATCTGCATGCTGGCATTTCCTTTTTGCTAAATGACGCACAATGTTTATCCCTGCTCATATGTTGTGTCTTTTTGTCTGAAATGCACCGATTGACCAAGTGTTCTTTCCCTCATTAGCACATATGAAATATCATAAAAATGGGGGAAAAAGTTTTAGTTCCATACATATTTATATAAAGCAGTCAAACACTTGCTTATTATGGTCAGTTTTCAGAACCAGGCAAGTCTGTGCTGCATGTTGTTCTAGATAAACTCTAAGATGAAAATAAGATGACAGTTACCTGGGTTTATCCTCTGCCTAATGCCAAAAGCAGAATAAACAGATTGTTTACTACTGTCATGAATTCAGCTTTGTTGTTTAGCATGTCTGTAGAAGGGCTGTGGTTTAACTTAGAAGAAATTAGCAAAGCATATATTAAGAAATACTCAAATACTGCAATTTGATGCACATTATCCCTTAGTAACTTGTAGCCCTTGAAGACTTACCATAGCTTCAAGTCAGTGAACCAATATTCATAAAGTGGAGTACATCAGCCCATTTTAGAGTGAGGGGTTTAGTGGTCAATAGACTACAACTAAAATGTCACCCAAGGCCATGCATTGCTGGCTGGTTTCTTTAATGAAACTGGGTTTTTAACTTTTACCTTTATTTATAATAATGGACTGCATTTATAACAAGTGGGATACTTCCCACTTAAAACATATCTCATACATATTCCCGTGGGTGAAAATATTTCTTCAGTTTGAGGTAAAATGTAATTAACTATTTCCACTGACAAAAATTAAGACAACATAGGTATAACTGGAACTGTGGCATATTTACATCTACCTCAGATTTTAAGACATTTTATGAGCTCCCGAAGGAGCAGGTCTAAGGACCTGAACAAGGTCCTGATTCTGCTAAAGTCGATGAGGTAGATGCACAGCCAGCTGGATTTTCTCATGAACTTCAGTGAAAACTTGTATCAGCTAGAATCTGTGTATATACTGTCTTAGATATAAGAAGAAAGAGATCAAATTCATTTTACTGGTGACTAGATTTACCTTAGCCATTTTACGTCATGCAACGCTTATAGTTGTGGTTAGCAAACAAACACCAGCCTGCTATCATCATTAACCATATGCTTATACATAAATAAAGTGGTAATTTCTAAGAAGCTGTGATGGTTTATGCTGTATTAGGAAAAAAAACCCACAACCAACACGTAAAGAAAGACTGGTTACAAGAGAACAATCATCATTTGCAATGCTAACATTTCCCAGCATTTCAATTAGTAAAATTGTATCTATATTAGAAAACTAAAATTTCAGGACAGTTGTTATTGATTCCCATTAGTTTCTATATTTTTTACATGCACACATGTACTTATACACTCATAACATGTACATTCCAATCCTATACTTCCTGTCTGCTCTACTGCCCTTTTTCTTCTGTACGGATAGTAAGTAAAGCATCTGAGCCATTTTTTATAATGTTTGGGCTAGTATTGTAAAACTGACATATGGACAGTATTTCTTTCCCCACATATGGAAATTGTTTACTAAATAATAGTTTATTTGATGCCTTAAAACATTGAGCATCAAAACTTATTGAGTACATTTCTTGGTGTATGCCTGTTAGATTAATGGTAAGATTTCATACCAGTGCTCTCGAGCTGTAAAATATTTTATTATACAATCTACTTTTTTAGAACTATTTCAATATCTTAGCTAGTAAATAATTTCAAAAACATATTACAAGCATATGTCCCTGAAGATAAGCCTTTGTGCTAGTTTTTGGCTGGGAAAGTGTTGGTTTTCTTCATAGTAGTTAGTATGGAGCTATGTTTTGGATTTGTGTTGGAAGCAGTGTGGATAATACAGGGATGCTTTAGTTACTGCTGACCAGTGCACACACAGTGTCAAGGCCTTTTCTGCTTCTTACACTACCCCACCAGTAAGTAGGCTGGTGGTGCACAAGAAGTTGGGACAGCTGACCCCAACTGACCAAATGCATATTGCATACCATATGACGCCATGCTCAGCAATAAAAATCTGGGAGAAAAAGAAGGAAGGGAGACCGTTTGGAATTATGGCGTTTTGTCTTCCCAAATAACCATTATGCGTAATGGAGCCCTGCTTTTTTGGAGATGGCTGATGACCTGTGTGCCCATGAGAAGTAGTTTTGCTTTGCTTGCGTGTACAGCTTTTGCTTTACCTAGTAAACTGTCTTTATGTCAACCCACAACCCAACTCTCTCCTCCATCCCACCAGGGGAAAGCGAGTGAGTGGCTGTGTGGTGCTTAGTTGCCGGCTCAGGTTAAACCACGACAGCCTTATAAAGAGAAGTTATCTTAGAGACCTAGTTCAAACAACATGCAAACCAAAATTTTTTAGAAGTCCTTAACATGTAGGCCTTACAGTGTTTCCGTCCAGGAGCAAAATTCATGATGTTTTGATACTTTTGAGAAGAGTGAAATTAGTGTTTACAAACCAAAGCAGCTCCACAGGTTTGACACTGAAGCATTGCAGTAAATACAGTATTCCAGCTGTTATCTGTTCCCAAAATTGAGAGTCAGTGATACATTACACATTCTGGGTCTGATTCAGCATTTGCTTGTAATGCAGTCATAAATCTGTTTTTGCTGGCCAGGTGCATCAAACTTGCAACTACTTTGTATTGTTGAAAGGCATATTTGGTCCATACAGGACTTTGGTCCTTTCTTCAAATTTTTGTGCTGATAGGAGTATTTTCACTGTTGTACCTGTGCCACACTTGAACAAAAATTAATTTTAGATGTTCTTAACAAATACATGTTTTTAACCTGAAAATAAGATAACACCTTCTAACTGGCATTTTAGCTTGCAGGCAAATGCAACATTTCACAGCACAGCTATTGAGAGCGAGAAAGCTTAGTGAAGCTTCAAGTGAACATCTTTGCTTTGTATAAGAAAAGAAATAAATGTTTAAAAAAAAATCACACAAAACTCAAACACTCAAAAAAACCCTACGACAAAACAAACAAACTACACCACCACCACCCCCCCCCCCCCGACATCTCAGGTCTCAAACCTCACAGACTGTAGTCTAATCAAGTCTACTTAGATAAAATTCACCTCTACATGAATATAAACAGTTTTAACACACAATCTCATACAAATATTTGCACAGGATTGTTGCTTCAGTTAATAGCCAGAATACATTCTAGGAATACATCAGTGCTGTACACCCTCATTCAAGACAGCGTGGAGAATCATTACATCACTGAAGCACTGGATGATGCTTACTGAATGAGACAAAAGGCACTTGAAACAAAAAGCAACCTCAACTTATAATGCACAGAATTGAAAATAAGCCCCTAAAGTTACCGCTGCTTTCCTGAGTGTTGGTTTAAATAGTGCTTTCCTGGAAGCACTTTGCTACATCTCTTCAGAAAACATTTTTTTTCCTATGGTATTACCCCATTTGCTGATTTGGAATAAAATATAAAATAATAAGAATGAATAACATAAGCAATCAAGTATTCAGAAAACTCATGAAATATACTTAATGACAGAAAATTTGCAGCAGATTCCCAACCTTTAACAATCTTCCAAGGAATCCTTGATTTCTAAATGATAACAATGATTGTATAATCAGGACCTAAATAGTACATACAATAAAAGTATGTGTTTATGTGTTGCGCCCTTTTAATGAAGGAATGTATAATACATTTCTAAAAGATTATGCAGCTGTTGGCAGAGGTTGCTTTCAAGGGGTAGACTTCCAATAAAATCAAATAAAAAGAATTCCCACCTATTTGTTCTGACAAGCCACATAACCCACCTTTTGTTTTAAGGTTTTTGTTCATGTTTATATATTTTTTTGTTGTTGCTGATTACTGTCTAAATCGCATCTCTATAGGATATCCATGCTGGTGCACATAGCTGCATGGCAGACTACTGGGTAAGCAGATGGATCCTCTCTCCCAGTGGCAGCATGCGCAGTTCAGGATCACAGGGACCATAAATCCTTGATATCATTTCCATCACTACAAATCTGGATTGGTCTGGTCAAAGATTAATGCAGCTTTAGTTAAATTTTTCTTCACTAGCCACGGTTAATTGGATCATACCAGCCACCAGGAAGTGAAAAATAGTGAGATGTATTGTCAAAGTCCCCTTCTTCCAGAAACACTAAACACCGTGTTTTGCTGGCTTTACATCAACTCCATACCAGATAGGGAAAATAATGAGGTTCCTGGCTAAACTTTTACAACTGCTTTTTTTCACAACTACAAATGGTACAAAACCAGTAAAACAATCCAGGGGACTTTTTTCTGGATCAATGACCAAGGTATCCTTTTACTTACACTAATATACTCTAAACAGCTTTGGAATGGTGTATATATCTGGAGAACAATTCTCACTTTTCACCTTTAAGATATGTAAGTAGTAATGGAACATAAAAACTTCCAAAATGTCTCACGCAGACAACCAATGTTTGGATAATGTCCACATTATTTTTCTTTTGAATATTGTCCTTAAACACTTTTTTTCCCTCTAAAACTTACTTCCAAAAGCTCTTTGCTCCATTTGAAATGGGAAATCAGATTTGCAGAACTGAAAATAAAAGTTAGTGTTTCTGCGCTTGTATAAATGCCAGTCCAATCAGAAGACAGTATATTATTGGATTTTTAATTTTCTTTTGCAAAGACCAAGCTATGTTAAGCAGCCTTTAGCAAGCTGTCACAGATGAGACCAATAAGCACATCCTGACTTAACACATATCAGGGGTTGCCAAGGATACACTGTCAGGGGACTAGGGTCAGGAGTCAAACTGACCAATATTGAGTAAATTACATTGGTTCGAATGATTCCCCCTGAGCTAGTAATGATATGGCATGCACATACTTTTGCTCTGCAGACTGATAAATACTGCATTTGAAGGCTAAACAAGGAACAAAGCATGGCAAAATGATTCTCTATAGAGTGCTAGAAACATTCATTCACATTATCTTGATATTAAAAAAATTCTATCATTGAAATTATCTCTATTCCTTTCCTGAAGAAATGTAACAAAAGGACTGAGGTTTTTCACTTCAAAAAGCAAAACAAACAATAAGCTAAAATAACTGGAAAGGGCAACATAAGCAAAAGGAACCAAATCACTTTTCGTATTGTGCACCTTGTGCAGTCCTCTATTGATATGAAAGGTACTACAAAATCATTACTAAATAGAACTGTTCATAACATCTTCCAATAGACAGCACAATGAGCTTCCCTGTTTCACCCCCATACTTAAGAATACTAATTTTTTTCCAGTCGTGAGTTGTTTGAAAAAAATAGTAAAACTTTGGTCCCAGATTTAAAATTATGACGCCTTTTTCTGGATGCTTTTGGCTTGAAGGTGCTGTCTAATACCTGAATTCTACTAAAACAACTTATGACAAATTTACTGTGCAGCAAATGAACTACACTGGCCTTGTGTTAATGTTTGAGCTAATGTTAGGCAAGGTCTATTGGCAACTGAAAGCACAATTATAAGAAAGAATCTAACACTGACCAGCCAACATTTCACAAAAGAACCTTTCCTGACTTCTTTGAGGCCCAGTGAAAATGACATTTGCAAGATCAGCAAAGCTCAAATTTACATTTAAAACAGAAGTTTGTAAATGTGACATACTTCATAACTCAAATTCTTGTTTATTTACTCATTGCTTGATCTGTATTGCTTCTCTTATAAATTCTTCTAAGAATGTCAAGTAGGTATTAGGGAGAAGTATTTGATTTGTCCTTTCTTTTTGTTTCTTTAGTCCATGTGTTCCTTTCACGATCCTCAATTCCATCCTTTTTACAGTTCAGGTGGTTTTTTTCTCTATTATTATCTGAATATGTTTTTTCAAGGCCACATTTACTATATTTTCTTCTTTGAGCTGTTTCTTTCTCTCTCTTTCATGCCTTTCCCCCTCCCTGATCCTTGCTACCAGTGAGCACAGACAGCAAATCTTTCCACCTTTCATATCTGTGACTCCAAACTAACAGATTTAGTGTCTTTCAAAACAAGGTACTTTATGCTCTGTCAGCAATGCTTTAAAAATTGCTCTTGTCCCCTGTATGATGATTTTTGTCACCAGTGGTTATATATTTGCATATACATGCACATATCATTGTTTGTTACCAAACACTCAGTACCATGTTGTGAACAGATTTCTCCATTAACCTCCTGTCAGAAAATAACATAACCTCTTTTCCTCACAAATGCAAACAGTTTCAGATCCTGTCTCTCCTTTTCTGTCACTGCTTGAGTGCTGTCCTTTGAAGATAAACTTTACTGAAGAAATATAGAAAAGCGACTGCTTCTCACAAGATTTACGCTGTTCATGCCCATTGTTGTAACAGTAGTCACAAGCACTCTGAGCGAAGCTTACTGAACAGCCGACCAAACACCCATCCCTTCCTAATCTGATTTGTGCCTCTGGTGTATTAAACACAAAAGGTGGATGTTTTGTCATGGACAAAGTGAGCCCTGCTGCATCCACTTCCCTCATGCCAGTGATTTTTCTTTGGCCTCAGTGAAACCTGCCAACCAACTGATCTGTCCAAAAATTTTATGGGGAGGAAGGAAAGAGCAGCAAGAGACAACTGTGTGGTGTGGGGGCCAGCCTATAGTTACACTGGATTAGACAAGAGAGATCCCTGCGGTCAAAGAGCAGCGGAGAAGTGCCAGCAGAGGCAGGCACTTAGAAATTGTGCGGCAGCTCCCCTTAGACATTAGCTGTTCAACTCTTTTTGCTGCAGCCACCAGCAGAGCAGAGGAGGTAGTTTATGAAGCAGTGCAGTGAGGTGCCATCTTTCCACTGAGCAGAGGCTGCTGACTCCCAGCCATGAGCTGTGATCCAGTTTCTGTAGTAGCAGAAAGCTATGGGTACTGCTTTTTGGCTGAGGTGAAAGCCCATGACATCAGTTCTTTTGCTTTGCTGGGCAGATTTCCAGAGTGCACTTAAGTGTATTCTTCCAAGAACAGCCAAAACCAACTTATCCCCTCTTCTAGGAAAACTCTATTCTCCTTGGAATTTGAGCAAGGGGAGTTTTTCTACCCTCAATTAATAGAATTACATTAAAATACAGTGAAAATAATATATAAAAATATATCAAGCAGAAGAAAAAATTATCAAAGTAGAAGAATTGCAGGCAGAACTCAAGATTGCAGGCATAAAGGACCATAAATCTAAAAAATGCCAGATGCATTTTCAACATTAAATCTTTGCTTATCAATTTCATCTTGATCTGTATGTGAATCAAATTTGCTTTTCCCTGCTGTACTCATCATCATGACTAAACACAGGACTTAGATATGCATCAGAAATCTCTACTATACAATTCAGCAAAAGGAATAACTATAGCTCTCCCGCTGTATTTAGAACAGATTTTAAAGGAATGCATGAAGGTTACTTTCGCATTGACAAATGCTATTAAGAAGATGCCACGTACAGTAGGTGAAAACTATAACAGTGAAAGAAAGTAGGTAATAGGTATAAGATCTCAGTGTACAGAAGAGCAGGGTTGGGTGGTTGGCTCTTGGGACTGAACAGATGCGAGCATGGGTACGGCCCCATTTTTCACATGTGAATCTGGCAATGCATTTCCTCAAATCAGGAAGTTTGGTTACCCTCACTAGCCCTTATTGGTTAGGTTGGCACTTCTATGGCAGTGTTGTAAGGCCTATCCCAAAATTTCTGTAAATACAAATATATCCCAAAGTTTCTGTAAATACATTAGCCATAAAAGGAGGACTAAGGATAATCTTCATCCTTTAGTAGACAGTGGTGGGAACATAGTGATAAAGGATGAGGAAAAGGCTGAGCTACTTAATGCCACCTTTGCCTCAGTCTTTAGTAGTAGGACCAGTTGTCCCCTGAGTACCCAGACCCCTGAGATAGAAGATGGGGGCAGGGAGCAGAATGAAGCCCCCATAATCCGAGGGGAAATGGTGAGGGACCTGCTACAGAACCTAGGCATACACAAGTCTATGGGCCCAGATGGGATCCACCCGAGAGTACTGAAGCAGCTGGCAGAAGTGCTCACCAAGCCACTTTGCATCATTTATCAGCAGTCCTGGCTAACCAGCAAGGTCCCAGTTGACTGGAGGTTAGCAAATGCAATGTCCATCCACAAGGGCCAGAAGAAGGATCCAGGGAACTAAAGGCCTGTCAATCGGACCTTGGTGCCTGGGAAGGTAACAAAACAGATCATGCTGAGCACCATTACACAGCACATGCAGGACAACCAGGTGATCAGGCCCAGTCAGCATGTGTTCATGAAAGGCAGGTCCTGCTTTACAAATCTGATCTCCTTCTATGACAAGATGACCTGCTTAGTGGATGAGAGAAAAACTGTGGTTGTTGTTTACCTGGACTTTAGTAAAGCCTTTGACACCATTTCCCACAGCATTCTCCTGGAGAATCTGGCCGGTCATGGCTTGCACAAGTGTACTCTTCACTGCGTAAAAAACTTGCTGGAGGGCTGGGCCCAAAGACTGTTGGTGAATGGAGTTAAATCCAGTTGATGGCTAGTCACAAGTAGTGCTCCCCAGGGCTCAGTATTGGGGCCAGTTCTGTTTAATATCTTTATCAATGACCTGGACTAGGGGATCAAATGCACCCTTATTAAGTTTGCAGACAACACCAAGTTGTGCAGGAATGTTGACCTGCTTGAGGGTAGGACGGCTCTACAGGAGGACCTGGACAGGCTGGGTCAATGGGCCGAGGCCAATGGTATGAGATTCAACATGGTCAAGCGCTGCGTACTGCACTTGGGTCACAACAACCCCATGCAGCGCTACAGGCTTGGGGAAAAGTGGCTGGAAAGCTGTCCAGCGGAAAAGGATCTGGGGGTGTTGGTTGAAAGCTGACTGAGTATGAGCCAGCAGTGTGCCCAGGTGGCCAAGAAGGCCAACAGCATCCTGGACTGTATCAGGAACAGCATGGTGAGCAGGACTAGGGAAGCGATTGTTCCCCTCAATTGTACTCGGCACTGGTGAGGCTGCACCTTGAGTACTGTGTTCAGTTTTGAGCCCCTCACTACAAGAAAGACATTGAGATTCTGGAGCAAGTCCAGAGAAGGGCAACAAAGCTGGTGAGGCGTATAGAGCATGTCTTTTGAGGAGCAGCTGAGAGAACTGGGGTTGTTTAGTCTGGAGAAAAGGAGGCTCAGGGGAAACCTTATCACTCTCTACAACTACCTGAAAGGAGGTTGTACAGCGGGGTGGGGGTCAGTCTCTTCTCCAAGGTAACAAGCCATAGGACAAGAGGAAATGGTCCCAAGTTGTGCGAGGGGAGGTTTAGATTGGATATTAGGAAAAATTTCTTCACCGAAAGGGTTATCAAACATTGGAATAGGGAAGTGGCAGAATCACCATCCCTGGAGGTATTTAAAAGACAGGTAGACACGGTGCTTAGGGACATGATTTAGTGGCAGTTTTGGCAGTGTTAGATTGATGGTTGGACTCAGCTATCTTAAAGGTCCCTTCCAACCTAGATGATTTTATGATTCTATGAAATGCCTGTGCGTTACATTCTATAGGTTTTGAGATTAGGGAGAAATATATATTACTCCAAATCCTACTTAATTCAGTGTTTCAGGAGAGCTGTCACAGAACTACATACTAAAATGGTCTATGGTTCCTCTCTTGCTGGACCAGTTGTGCAAGTGAGAAAGTACATTGCATAGAGAAGGGCACCTTATATTGCTTTGTGAATTGAGCTCTGACTGATTATTTTAAGTACACTTGTTTTAGTCACATAAGCTCCACGTCCTACACTGATTACTTTGTAATTTCACCATTGATATCAATAGAGATAGTGACTTATGAGTGCGGTACTAAACTTATTCCACAGCAAATAATGACTGAGATTATTAATAAATCACAGCTCCATTTATACAAAGAAGGCTAATTCTTTATAAAGCACACTACTTAAACTACAATTAGTTTATTCATGCTCTGGCAGCAGGATATATTGTTCTAAGAAGTGCAGTAAGATTTTCACTCAAGATTCAAACTGTTGCAAACGACTCCCTTCACACTGCCAAGCTTGCGCCACTGTTCATTTGTAATGCACAGCTCGTCTTCCTGGATAATGATGCTAAGGTCTTATTTCTCTGAAAAAGACAGGTGCAAAAGAAAAAAGACTGAAGAGAGCATTGCAGAGTTACTCTATTCAAATGTCTTGAATTTGATGAGAGCATTGTTTTGCTAGAGGCACTATCTAGAAGTTAATTCAGTTAATTTGAAGGACTAACGTGAGTGAATAGCTGCTGCTCATGGAAAAACAGTATGAAAAATGATAAAGTACATTGATGTGCTGTCTATGCAAATATCAATTTCTTATCACCTGCCAGTTTAAAAAAAAAAAAGATATGAGTTGCCTTGCATTTTTTCTGTCCATTTACTATGCAAGAATCTGCACACCAAATCAGTTTGACTTATTCAGTACCCACACAGCTCTGTCCTTGATCAGCAAGACTAACTAGAATAACTAACCACTGCCTCCTTTACAAAGTGGGTACAAAGCAAATGTGATCAAATCAAAATGGAAACTATTTATGGGTTTGCCTAAGCCTACAGAGACTGCATGAAGGACAAAGCAGTAGAAGTCTGTTGTCTTTCCAGCTTATCCTTTTGCTAGAATATCTGAAACGAACTTCCATATTCCCATTTTGCCCAATTTAAAAAAAAAGAATGCTTAAACAAAAAGGCCTACAAAAGCTTTACATACAAACAACTAAAGTAATCATCCAAATACTATATAATCATTTTTTAAATATTGTTCTTGTTGGAACATTCTGGAAACATTCAAAGTCAGGTTGCACAGGGCTCTGAGCAACCTGATCTAGTTGAAGATGTCCCTGCTCATTTCAGGGGGGTTGGACTAGATGACCTTTGGGTCCCAGCCCAAACCATTCTATGATTCTGTGATTTATATAAAAAGTATGAAAGATAGTACTTCACAAATTTGATCCTTTCAGTGGATAAAGCCAATATTAGCTACTAAAGGACAGTATTTTCAAACTAGTGGAGCCATCTTAGGTAGTTATGTTAGTTGTTTAAAAGCCCAATTAAAAAAAAATCATTCACTGTAAAGGAGAATTGCACGTTTAACAGCTTCCTACTGTATTACCAAACCCAGTAGAATCTTCTAAAATATCCCAATTTAAGGCCTCATTAACTTATGTAATAACTTGCATGGTGAATTCACAATGCTGTAGTTAAAGGTCAACAGACATTTAGGATGAATGTTTAAAAAACATTCTCTAAGAAACACCACTCTCCATTACATAGTTACAGCTAACTTGGGTGTTTCACTCAAAGTAGAGATTCAAACTAGTTTTTATATAAGAAATTTAGCTGAAATGATGTGCACTTAAACTTCAGAACAAATTATCTTGGATTTTACAAGTAAATTGATGAGATTAAGTTAAAATTAAATAAAGATGGATGTTTTAGGAATTACAGCAGTCACTTTTTCTTCAGAGGGCCAGAATCACTAAACAATACAGACTTTTCAAAATTCATGGATACCAAGGATTTTCAACTTACTGACCATTTAACCCATTAATTTTGTAAGAAAATGTAATCTTTTGGGACACTGGCCAGGTGAAATGAAAATGGGGGCAGGGGGCTTTGCAGGAAAAAGAATTATGTAGAGAGAAGAGATAGCAAAGGAAAATAGAGCAGCAAGATGCTGTGGATACGAGAAGGGCAGGCAGAATGAAGAAACCTGGATTCGTGTTTCTGATTTGTCTCTTTGCTTTTTATCATTGCTCTGGCAATAAAGGAGAAGTAAAGGCAATTTAGCTGGCTGATATGCTTTGGTTCTTAGGATAATCCAGAGACGAACAGGACAAACAGAACCTCAGTGGTTACTGAGGCAACCATGTCAGCCATTTTGGCTGCTCAGAAGAATATTACTTTACTATACGTAAATTAACTTGATGAAGAAAAGAAGATTAATATTCCTTCTTAAATGCCACTTGTGAGACCATTTCAGGGATGCCATGTCCAGACTGGATTCCCCAGTTTATGAAAGACAGTATCATACTGGAGTATGGACTTACGCCCAGTGGAGGGCCACCAAGGCAATCAGGAGGCCAGAGCACAGGATGTACATGAGAAACTGAGGAATATGGGTTTGCAGAGAAAAGAAGGGTCAGGGAGACTATATTAATGTCTATTATTCTCAGATGGGAGAGTCTAGAGAAGGTGGAAGCCTGACTCTTCTCAGAGGTGTGTTATGACACGACAATAGACAACAGGCAAAACTCTGAGCACAGGCAGTTTTTCTCACCATGAGGGTGGGTGACACTGGCACAGGTACCCAGAGGAAATTTGACATCTCTGTCCACAGAATTGCTCAGAACTGGCATGGACATGGCCTGAGCAGCGTCCTGCAACTGGACCTGCTCTGAGCAGGAGGCAGGACTGGGTGGCCTCTGGAGGTCCCATCCAAGCTAAATTCTTCTGTGACTGTATAAAGATTTAACTGAAGGCAAAATAAATTTACCCTTGCTTACTGTTTCGAATTTCAGGGGGTTTTGATGCAGGCTCTACACATCATTTTTTAACACGATAATATTGTTGTACGTTTAAAATTTCCTTCTCCTCTCCCCCTTCTGGAAAATGCAAAAATAAATAAAAAGTCCCCATTCACAGTGCACACTCCTCACAGTGTACATCCGCATAAAAGAAATACACATCGTCTTTGTGCATTTTGGAGGGTAATGCTGATTTGTGGAAAACACATTTGTTTCTTAGTTTCAAATACAGATAAGCATAATAATTACAACGTACATTCACCCTGACTAGGACAAAGAAGACACTGTTCAACCCAAGTCTCTAGTCCAAATATTTTTATCCTGAAATCAAGACTGAATAATCAAAGAACCTTCATGAATCTGTACCTTCACTTCACGTAAATCATCTACCAAGTAATTCTTAATAATGAGAAAAGTAAAAGAGCTAGATTTAGTAAGAAAATAATGTCCTGTTTATCATCAATGCAAATGATCAGCTATTCTGAATAAGCCTCTACAGTTAAGAGGAGGTGATCTTAAAGTTGTCAGATCTTAAAAAAAAGAAAAGCTTCTCTTTTATTTATGAAGAGAAGAAAACTTTGAAAAAAAGTCCAATTTTTTAAAAAAAGTTCCCTGAAAAAAATGGATGACAAGTCCATCCATTCTATTAAAATACTTAATTTTAATCAAATCAGTGCTTTTTTAAAAGAATATTTTAACCAGCAGATTTAATGATGTCTGGAATGTAACACATTTGCATGTTGTTATATAGCATTATAGTTTATATATATTTTATATTTTTATTTTAACACTGCTATATCTTTACAATAGATTTTATACTTAGTGCTTGAATTGTTGATACAGGTCCTCCCTTCAGCCACTCAGAACTTTGCAGTGTCCAGTTACTTGGAGAGACAGCAGTAGTCACAGCATCCAGTGTGGATGTACCCAAAGCAAAAGCTGTGGACAGCAAGGGAGGCCAGAGAAGGGAAATGTTGTTTTGCCTCAATAGACAGACTCTTCTCAATCTCTAGTGTGTCATATCATGCAATTGAGGAACCTCTCTTCTCAAATACAGGATACCAGTGAATATCCTGGTGAGGAAACTGATTTTAAATGGGTAAAATAAGGAAAAAAACCAGAAAATTTCAGGGCCACACTAAAGGAACTACATTCAAATATAGAAAGAATTAAAGCAACTTCTTTGGTTTGACAGAAAAGTCACATTTATTCTCAAGGAGCGGAAATCCTATGTTCTGCATTCTGTTATAAGCACAGATCATGAGAGTGTTGGAACATAGTGAGGAATAGCTACACATTAGGAGCATATTGCGTAGATCTATATTAATGTTTTAGTTTAGCAGTGCACTTTTGAAGTTAATCTCTTGACTGCCTTCAGTTATTGTGCTTTGGTTTGCATTGTGGGGTAGTTAAAAAACACGTCTCTGGATTATTTTCTGATGCAACTCAAGTACACTAAATTTAGTGATCTCCAGCTGCTCCTGTGAATTCAGTCCATGTGATGAGATTACAGCTAATCCAAAATTAACTCATCAAAATAGATATGAATATTGGGTCTTCAAGTGACAGTTTCTTCTTTCTACACCCAGATCCACTTCTCTTTGCACTGATTACTGTAGAGACCATTTTAAAGACTTAAAAACTGCAAATTTCCTCCCTTACCCTGGTTTTGGAAGTTGTGTGTAGAACAAACTGTCTTATTTCCAAATATATCTACCTCGGGCACTCATATGAAACTCTGCTAAGGCACATGGAAAAAGAGGAGGTGACTGGTAGCAGCCAACATGGCTTCACCAAGGGCAATTCATGCCTGACAAATTTGGTGGCCTTCTACGAGGGGGTTACAGAGGTAGTGTACCAGGGAAGAGCAACTGACGTCATCTACCTGGACTTGTGCAAAGCGTTTGACACTGTCCCGCATTATATACTGATCTCTAAATTGGAGAGACACGGATTCAACAGATGGACCACTCGGTGGATAAGGAACTGGCTGGACAGTCACATTCAAATTGTGGTCAATGGCTCGATGTCTAAGTGGAGACCAGTTATGAGTCATGTTCCTCAGGGGCCAGTACTGGGATCGGTGCTGTTCAACACCTTTGTTGGTGACATGGACAGTGGGATTGAGTGCACCTTCAGCAAGTTTGCCAATGATACCAAGCTGTGTGGCAAGGTAGACATGCTGGAGGGGAGGGATGCCATCCAGAGGGACCTGGACAGGCTGGAGAGGTGGGCCCATGCCAACCTCATGCATTTCAACAAGGCCAAGTGCAAGGTCCTACATCTGGGTCAGGGCAATCCCATGCACAAATACAGGCTGGATGGAGAATGAATTGAGAGCAGCCCTGAGGCGAAGAACTCGAGGCTGTTGGTGGGTGAAAAACTCAACATGAGCTGGCAACGTGCTCTTGCAGCACAGAAGACCAACTGTATCCTGGGCTGCATCAGAAGGTGTGTGGCCAGCAGGTCAAGGGAGGTGATTCTGCCCCTCTACTCCGCTCTCGTGAGACCCCACCTGGAGTACTGCATCCAGCTCTGGAGCCCCCAACATAGGAAAGACATGGACCTGTTGCAGTGGTTCCAGAGGACCAAAGACAATCAGAGGGCTGGAGCACCTCTCCTATGAGGAGAGGCTGAGAGAGTTGGGGCTGTTCATTCTGGAGAAGAGAAGGCTCCAGGGAGACCTTACAGCGGCATTTCAGTACATAGGGGGCCTACAGTAAAGCTTAGGAGGGACTTTTTACAAGGGCATGTAGTGATAGGACGAGGGGAAGTGGCTTTAAACTGGAAGAGGGTAGATTTGGATTGGATATTAGGAAGAAATTTTTCAATATGAGTGTGGTAAGGCATGGGAACAGGTTGCCCAGAAAACTTGTGGAAGCTTCATCCCTGGAGGTGTTTAAGGACAGGCTGGATGGCGCTTTGAGCAACCTGGTCTAGTGGGAGGTGAGGTGCCCCTGCCTATGCAGGGGGGGTTAGAACTACATGATCTTTAAGGTCCCTTCCAGTCTAAACCATTCTATGATTCTATGATGTCTCTGGCTATGATAGCCGTTCCCCTCTTTCTATGCAGATATTTAAGTTTCTACAATTTTTCTTATCCGAATGATCAGCTTAATGCATTACTTAAAGATGTGTAACTGTTCACTTTTCTGTAGAGGAGAATCATTCAGAAGAGCAGTAATTCAGTAAAAGTCTCAGAACCTGCACTCTCTCCTGTTCCAGCCAGTAATTAGACTTAAGAGAACAGAGGATATGATTTTGTGAAGGAATAAACAGGAAAAATTACTTTCGGTTTCTATAGGAAATGGTAGCTTCTTTGCCATGGGTTCTCCATAGTCTCACATAAATTGTGAGATCACATGTGGAAATGAAATGTTGTAATATTTTGTCTGGCGCAAAGCAGGCTAAACTTTTTGTGATGTTAAGGTTGACATTTTATGTGTCAAAAGCAAGCCCAGCAAATATTTCTAATACTGATAACCAAACAGTGGGGTGTGCCAACAACACTTACACACCATTTGGTCACACACATTTACAGTAATTCTGCAAAACAACCTGGTACAGACCAGATCTGACTCTAAACTGCATCACTATTGCTTGGATTTAATATGTTTTTCTAGGAAAGCACTTAAGCAGATTCTCATGGCTGACTTACATTAACGAAACTTAATTACATGCATAATATACATGCTTTACTGCTTTCCCCAAAAAGTTTCCATATCATGATGATGGCATTTTAGTCCTTATTCTTCCCATAATGTTCAAAACACACAGTGCTCAACATGTATCATTTCCTGGTACTCTTCTTCAAATTTTCTAAGTTTTTTAAACAATTAACATTTAATGATTATCTTTTATTATTATTATATTTAATGTTATGACTGATCCTCATAAGTTTATTGTTTATTTTCTCTTAAACTCAGAAATGTCTTTGTTTCAGAACTTCAGCAGAAATGAAATGATAACGTTATTAAAAAATACAAAATAAAACATATAACATTTATTTCACCAGAAATACATGAACAACATTACATTCTGAATTAAAACAAAGGCCATGAAACTCAGAGGAAACACCTACCTTGCTTTAGGATTTCGTATCTTATTAGGGACACATCTTGATTTGAGTTGTTTGCAAGACTATGAGGGCCTGCATAAAACACTTAACGAAGTATCTACAGAGTATAAGGATTAGTTCAACCTGAGACCTTCACGGCAACCCATTTTTTGCACAGTTGAAACCAATCTCTTCACATTACTTCAGAAGAGATATTTCTTTATGATCGAAAAAAAATAAAATTCTGGCAAGAAAAAGAAGAACTAAAACATAACAAATGCTTAAAGTACCTTCTGTCAGTTGCTATATACATGTTTAGATAATGACCTTGGGTTGGGGGATTTTTCAGGTATCATTTGCTTTTTATATACACACACACATTTTCTTGCTAAACTGAAAGGAAGCTTTGTAATCCTCCATATAACGTCTGTGCTTTTTCACTTCACAGTTAGGTGAGCTATTAATTTCTCAAGAAAAGGGATATTACAGTGGCTTGGCAGAGGGATGTCTCAGCAGCAGGCAAAAAACGAATACTTGCCTAAAAAAGTGTCAAAATGTGGATGTGCCTCCAATAATTTAAAAAATAGAAGGTGATAAGTTGAAAATGTCAGGTAATTGGCAGACAGATAGAAAGTTAAACTGTGTCCTCAGTGAAGAAAATTAACCAGCAGCTGCCAGCAGAGGCCCCAAGGTCATCTGAATGTCAGAACCAAGTAAGGGCCAATCATTCAGAAGGGGTTCGCTGCTGATATTTGCCCTCCCTGGTCATTTTCAGATCTCCCAGGAACTGCCCTGAACTACTGCCAACATGTGTTCATTTCTAAAAATTACACAGATTGTGATTTATTACCCATCACGCTACAAAAATCCATTGTGAATTAAATCAGCCCTTTGTTTAAATTGCTACTCTGCAATACGTATCATATCATCATAAATGACATTGAAGTTATAATCTACAGTAGTCTGCTTCAGCCACTGATAAGGCTCCACCAAGGGACGATCAATACTTACTATTCATTTTTGAAATTATCTTCACATTGATCCCTGAACAAGCGCCAGCAACACAGAGGCACAGTGGCTTTAATACAATAATTATATAAAGGTTTACAGGCTCATCCTCCCAGCCAATAAAAGCTGTCAGCTGGCAGGGACAGTTACAATCCCATAATCCATCAAAATGCTGTTCTCTGACCTATGGGCTTCTGGGCTTTCGGTAGACCTAGATAAACATGCTTATAGAGGAGAGAATAGCAACAAACACTAGCAAGCAAAAGCATCAGATTCATATTACCGATTACAAAAAAATATCTGGTATAGCACATCATCCTTTTTATCAGAGCAACAAAGAGGTACATTTTTATTGTAATTCACCAAAGAGTAAGTGACTGGATGCATGTGTGTATTCTCGCACAAATTCGGTCTGTTCTTTTCAGCAGGTGACTTTGGATCAAATTATAAACTATAATGAAGTAAACCCATGAAGCTAGTATCAGATATAGCTAATTTAGAGAGGAACAGCTAAACACTCTAGGCACAGAAAAACAAGACTACTAAAAGTCTGGAAGTAAAATACTGAGAGCCTAAGAATAAAAGGAAACTACCATCCAGGGGCAAATGAAAATCCGGATTAAGTGGATCGTGAGTGACTCTGTAGCACGCAGACAAGATGCCAAGATATTTTTTTTTTGGATGTGTGAGTTTGTATTTTCACACAGATGGGTCTAAACAAATTGGTTTATTTATTAGTTGAGCTATACAAATTCAAATCTTGCATATCAATTGAAGCTGTATAAAAGAGGGGAGTGGTTATTTTATAAGAAAAGCATTTGGTGATATTGTAAAGATTTGTTCCAGCTGCATACTGCCTGATGATTCCAGAATAAAAATAAGGTAACATGGGTTTAAGGCAGAAGGTTGAAAGAAAAAGAAGGCAGGGAACAAAAATTAAGATATGGAACAAACAAACAAACAAAGAAAAAAGAGAGAGAGCAAAGAACAGGAACTGGTACAATGCTGGAATACTTAATGATGTATAATGTCAACACTGCTTCTTGTATTGTTGTCTGCCACATCAGTTATACCCCTCCTTTACTGATCCCATTGTCAGCTTTGCAGTGTTATCATGTACATGAGAAGCACAGAACCTGGCTGGCATTAGCAGGCACAATTTGCGTTTCAAGTTCATCCTCTAAATGCCTTAGTTGACTTACAAGAATACTGATTAACAGCTCTTTATTTGTTTTTTCACCATCTGAAATTATGTTTAAAAAAATAAGAAAGCATTCCTATGATACAATTCTAGTGTTTGGTAAGGGGAAAAAAAAATTGAATTTTCAAGTTTCGCAGCATTATGTGGAGTTCACTTAAGAAAAAGATGTAATTTCTAGAGAACTTTTCCTGGTTATTTCTGTGGTTTGGCAAGTTTTTGGTTTGTTTCTGACCAATACAGAAGACATCCCAATACAGTATAATTTGACTTAACTCCAATGTTTAAGTGCAACAAATGATATTTAACAGCTGAGAACCTTGCCTGTGACTTGACTTTCAAAGCTATAGAGCACACATTAAATGTTTTTAATGTCAACAAAACAGAGGCATAAAGCTGATGCAAGCTGCAGGTAAATACAATCTAAGAATGAATACAGTAGCATTTTAAATCCCTTAATTCAAAACAATGTTTACATGAAGTATTTGATAAAGCAAAAGTCCTTAGAAACAACTTTCTTTTCTGTTTGGTGGTTTATTTCCTCCACACCCCCCCTCCCCTCTCCCCCCCCCCCCCCCGCCCCCCGCCCTGTGGTAAGTGGTAAAAAGGTTGTATTTTTTTCCCTACCTACAGAAATTATTGTTCCTTTATGTGAAATACAATTTAAGTCATGGCATTCCTCCTTTGAAGTACCACTTTCTTCTAAATGTTTCAAAGACTAATACATGTGTATGTTTAAATTGTATGAAAAAGCTTTCTCTACTGATAGTGGTAAAAGATGGAACAGCTGCCACCCATTAAAATGCAACAGTAACCAAAGTAATGCTGTGCAGTAAAATCAGATCTCTTCACAACAAAAAAAAATGTGTGCAGTGGCCCTTGGGAAGCCAAGTGTGTTGCCTTGATTCTCTAACAATTTTCATATATGCAAACTTTGATGGCCTGTTAATAACTACCGATCTTCCTCTCTGTTCTTTTAGAGACGCAAATGAAAATAGTGTTTACCTATGTGATCTTGGAGAGTGCATCAGCTGTTCTTATAAATATAAATAATGTTGTATCTTTAAAAAAAAATTCCCGTACAGAATAACAACTCTGAAATACCAAGTTAATTGTACCCAAATGACTACAGTAATATCCATAGCCTTAACTATTGACTTACACTTGAGTCTTAAAGTTAGTATGGGTTAAATCTTGCACAGGGTTGCCTATACTCCCCGGATTACTCCCCTCAAAAAATTGTGATCTAACATTAGTCATATACCTCACATGACACCTGGATCACCCTATTCATTTCAGTGAGTTTGCACAGGTAAGACTGATTAGTACTCTAATTGAGAATTAATAAACACTCAAGTTAATGACAGTTATAGAATTCCCATTGCCCCTTATTGATTGTACGGGCTTTGCAGGCTGGCAGTAGACGATAAAAGAAAACCCACCATACCTAGATAAAAACATCCCCTTCCTAAGCCCCACACATTTTGAAAAATAACATACAACATACGAAGAAAGTATAGAAAACTACTGCTGCACTAATATTACTGAATTCTAACTCATATATAACTTTGGTCCCAGACTTGGACTTCCTCTCCTATCAACAACCTTTTCCCATTTCAGTAGCAATTCAACACGTATGCAGGAGTTAAAGACCTATATTAAGTCAACGTTCCATCTCCCTGCCAACACAGGATTCTTCCCCACAGCACATGTAGGCACTAACATGCCTAAAGAAGGACAAATTATAAAATCAACCCACCATAATTTGGGTTTTGTCATCAAGTTATGTGAAAAGGCTGGAGTAATTTGCCAACATAAAGATGGTCTCATACAGTGTACTGTCGACAGCTAGTATTGTAATGATAATGAAGCTATCTCTGTAGAACTGACACAGATGCATAAAGTGGTTTTTGAATCTGATATTAGCAACAGACACTCAAAACAAAATTGAAATATTCTTATACATTTAAAGGATTAATATAAATAGGTCTTTAGGAATAAAAATGCTTGAATCTTCAACTCCAGTGGCTATATTTCAAAATGAGACAGTAAAACTTTGCTTTTTGCTAAAGCTTCTTCAGACAAAAGGGGTTTGCATGAAATTTGAGAATCCAAAAGCAAGTGGTTTGGACTTGGTTTGGAGGTTATAGTGTGATAGCGCCATACTGTTATTTTGAACTATTACATCTGAACAAAGTGCAAAGAAATGCAATGTTTGTGAAAGAAAGAGATATGAAGAAGGGTCAGCTAAAAATGTAAGTCAAGCTAGATACACTGGAACACACACATCTTTGATTTAACCCCATCAGTGCTGTTAGAATATTTGTTACGTAAGAAATGGGAGATTAATCACTAGCTTAATAGATCTTTCAAGTACCATTGATCTACACGAACAAACATAATAACATAAAAAATAATTTAGATTTTTCTTTGGCATGCTAAATAGGATAACATGCTTTAGGATGCTATTTCTAAAATAGATGCACATAAAAATATTTTCTAATACACCATTAAGGGACCTCATGGGTATATTCATTGATGAATAAATAATCATGGTGCATAATTATTATTTTCAAGTTACAGATCCTATGTGGATTCACATAGCCACATAGAATTGTGAGTCTCTTCTGACACCATGCTGTCATTTTCTAAAAACCAATAATTGAAATTTGTATTCAGACAAAAAAAAAGACAGGACAGAAAATTATTTCACCATTAACAGAGCCATTCTAGCAGGTAGATGTGAAAGCTGGAAGTTCAAGAGAAAAAACAACAGTCTAGAGACAGTTTTTTAGCATAAAGAAGAGGGAACTGTCAAAGCTCTAACATTAAACCAACACATGAGGAAGACAAAAAGGTAAAGATCTGCACAGGAGAAAGAATTATTCTGTCAGAGATAGCAGAATGATCAAGAAAAATAAATTAGGTCCTCTAATGTAGATAAACAGGTGTGGCTTTTGTAAAGGGAATACACTGCCATCTGTTAAGTGAAAGTCATGTTTTAATGGTTTGCAGCAAGAGTTTAAGTAAAAGTAATTTAGTTAGTAGAGTAGAGTTGGTAGCAGAGTTTAATTTTCTTATAGAAGGACAAGAAGACAAAGTTGCATCACTAGAAGCAGATAGTTAAGAAAAGGCAAGAAGCTGATGAGGTTAGAAATATGATTTTTAAAAGCTAACAAATAGTGGCCTTGTGTTTTGTTTTTAATTGACAATCAAGAAAGAAGAGAAGAATACCGTACTGAGAAAACAGGTTTGGCAAATCATTGGAAGGTAACAGTAGACTGCCAAGAAATTAAAATATAACAATCATTCAGAAAAAGGAAATATATGTTTGTCCTTGTATCTCTGATTTCATGAGGAAGGGCAAAAGAGATAACAGAAAAAAAGAAACAAAGGGTAGGGTATGGCTGATGACTTCAAGTGTCAAACTCCAGTTTGCAAACAAAACAGCAGTTGTGAGCTAGGAGGACCAAATATGGAGATCTGAGGAGAGAAAAAAATAAAAATAGTGACCTTTGCAAGCATAGTGGTAATTTTAGAGTCATCTAATGTTGAAGAGTGGAAATTAGGTTACAGAAACCAGCACTGAAGTCACAGTACTACACGGGATCCCACTATTCCCTCTGAAGAATCACAGCTGGACCTGTGGCAAGGCATTGCAGAGCTGTCCGGACAAGAGGTCTTCTTCCTTGCCAGAGGGTATCCTTCTTGCTCAACCTGGGCTTCCCCTTTAAATTACTGTCATACACCAAAATGGTCATTATATGTGGTACAGCTATTTAGGATGCTGCAAAGCAGGCTTAAAACCACAAACGCAATGTGCATCCAGGATCTTCTAGAAGGGACTACAAACTGGTACAATTCTGTAACAGAGAATAAGGAGAAAACTGACCTTCACATGTTAGCAAGACAAAGCGAGGCAAAATCCGTGTTTCGTTCACAGACCGCCCAAGGAGGGTGAGTCCATCTGGAGATATTTTGTTTTAGGAAGAAAAAAACACTAGTAGAAATGTAGGAGAAGGAAGTAGAATATGTTTTTATGCACATCCAGTGTAAATTTACACAGGATCCAGCCTACGCAGGTCCTAGAATTGGAAGCAAACTCAAAGGAGGAATACTTCAAAGCATGGCGGGGGAAGTGGTGAAAGGGCGAGAGCTGACAATGGCCTTTGAAGTTAGATGCAACCAACAGCACAGGGTGTGTGTGTGTGAAATATAGTCATGCAATTCATGTTATTTTTTTTATCATTTCCAGATGAATTATTTTTTGCATTCCTCTGTATCCAGGACAAGAAGAGACTAGGACCTATGGATCAAGGCAGTAGTGTTTGAGATGCAGGATATTTTCCAGGATTGGAAATTAAATTGTAAAGAATTGGCAGAATAGTGGAAGGTGAGCATGAAGATGGTTTGAAGTCCTATTTGAGGGTGTCTAACTGTATCTTCATATATTTATTATCTCTTCAGTTACTGAATCCCATAATCTGTGCATGTGTAGTAAGAGGCAAAAACGTATACAGAAGGTCCTACTTAGGCAAGAATTTTTGATATAGATATTAAGAAAAATACAATCTTTATCCCCAACTGCCATCTATTGTATGGATTTTTAAATCTTTAAGGGTACTATTCACCTAGTACTCATGATATATATGTGTATATACACCATAAAATTCAAAACAAAACCAAAAAAACCACCTAGGTATCTCTGAACATTGGGCAGTTCCTGCAGTCGAGTCTGTTTTGTTCATGTAGCTGATGAATGATCTCTCTGTCTTTATCTTGACCCACAAGCTTTTCGATCTTATTTTCTCCTCCTGTTGAGGAGGGGGAGTGGGAGATCGTCTGGGTGGGCAACTAGTAGGCAGTCAAGGTGAACCCCACAGGTAGACAATGAGTGAGCTGCTGACATCATAGACCGTATGTAACTTAGCAAATTATGTTCTGTTTTATCTTGATGAAGAAAAAAACATCCTGTCATTCAACATTAAGCAAGTCTCAGTAACATAAAATGTAATAGTCGCTTTCATATAAGTTTGAGCTGGGAAAAAATCAGACAGACAGAAGTTATTGCCAGTGAAGATAGGTTCCCTTGACCTTCTTCTGTGTAAAGAAGCAGAATTCCATTTAAATAAAATTAATCTCAACAGTCCTGCAAGTTCCCTCACCTACTGTGCATCAAAACCTTTCAAAGGTAGGTAGGATAAGACACCATTACCAAGGTTTGGCTGAGTCAGTTTCTTGCATCTTTGCCAAATATAGATTTTGTACAAGAGCTCAGTGCTTTTAGTTATTCAGTAGAAAAGGGTTGCTACTAGACAGCCATTTTTATGAGATATAAAGGTATGGGAGTGTTTCAGGAATCAGTCTGATGAGCTTCCTAGGTAGAAAGTGAAAAAGATTCCAAAAATGCTGCAGAGGTATAAATATGGTTTGGTTAAACAGAATCTGTACATCTACCTCTGACTTAGGCACTTTGTAAACACATTTGCCACTAAAAGACTCCTCAGAAGAGCAACCTAAAAAGTAGCAGTTGCCTGAAGGCCACATTCAAATAAACACCCAGCAGCACTGTGCAGATATTTTGCCCTCAGGACTGCTTGTATAAGTTTAACACAAATCCTGTTTCCTGAATTTGAATCAAGTACAAAGATTATTACTCGAATTACTGTCTTTGCAACAGTATATCCTCAGCTATATTCCAGATATTCTGTCTATAAATATCAATCACAATTACTTTTTTACTGCCATTATTACACTGATCCACAGTTGCCTATATGCAGTTCTGACAACTGATTTAATACACTATATTATGCATTTGAGAAAAAAACACACTGCTCTGTTTTGTACCATCTAAAGTATACAGAGCGGGATACCTACAATCAACAAAACGCTTATGTGAACTCCAAATGACTTGCTCTAAAGCAAGACTGCTTTAGAGATATGCAATATGATGTTGCCTACACCTAATTAAAACACCACAAGTATTTTAATTTGTTGTTAAAGGACACATTCTTTCAGCATCTAGTATTCCTATGAACAGGATGCGGAATCAGGAGAATACTTATTTGGAATTATCAATTGCTATAGTAATTGCATAGTTGCTAAAAAAGAAATAAACTACAGAAAATTGGTGACTACTTCATAACTTAAGAGCTTTCCTTTTCCTACCATTATCTGAACTGAAATTCATTCTCTTCAACATCAGAAGCTGGTGTTACATACAGCCAATATTAGAAGGAAACTAGTTGTGCCTTCTCCTGCTGTAACATGATTTACAAGATTGCAAATATTCAAAAAGAACCAGGGGTCCGTGGATAGGATGTTTGGCTATGAATTAGTAGTGAAATGACAGTGTAAAGCCCCTGTTGTAAGCTCTTGCCAGGATCACAATTGTGAGTAGTTATTTTCCTTATCTCTCTACCGTTTTCATAGCCGATTCTACGGTATCCATACTTTCATTTTCAACCATTTTTTTATCTTGTTTCAAGGACCTTTCTTTCTTCAATATCCATAACAAAAGCAATACATCACATGCAGAGTGCTATCCAAAAAGTTGATTATGGAAAATTTGAAGTAAAACTGTATCCACTCATTCTATTTTGGTGTTTATAAAATCTTTAGAGGTCAAAAGTTCATTCTACAGAGTCAATGTTTTAAAACATGTATTTTAAAGAGTTTCCAAAACAATTGGAGGAATATATTATTAATGATGGGAGAAATCAGGGGACACAATTTACATGTGGAATTGAGAAAAAAAAAAGTAAATCAAGAGGTATAAAAACTATAGAATGTACTTTCTCGTATAGGAGCTTTGCCCTTGTGAGATTCAATAGTATTCTCTACAGCATCAGTGTCATGTTAACCATCATTCACATTAATGGAAATACATCTACAATCTTGATATGTCCACTTAGAATACTTGGAAGATGCTAACCAAAAATAAAGGTTTCTCAAATTGCTAGGGAATGAAAAATTTGTTGAACAATTATTGTATATAGATAAACTGAAAAGTACTAAAAAGTTACAGTTATTTTTTAAGTGAAATAATAGTCTCTATTCCATATGAAAATAATTTTAAAATGTCTATGGTATGCAGTTGTTATAGAATGTAACTGGAATGCAAAGATAGGGACTTTATTTTCCCAATTAGGGTGTGAAGCAATATGAAAAAAATTATTTGGACAGGACTTTAGAAGTCATAGTAACACACATGAGGAGAAACACATCAATTGCAACTCTTTGGATTACAGATTTGAAACAATAGAGGGCTCCTTTCCAGAAACTTCATTACTGAATACACATGGACATCTCTCATTCATTTGTTGTCTCAACCATGTAGAAGAGTCTCAGTGTATGCTTCTAGGTCATTATAACATTAGATAATATCTCATATAAATGTTAAATGACAGTCACATAAGGACATATATGAAATACTAAAGATACTCTAGAAACTTTCTCTTGTATTTTTATTTAATTGCTTTCGACTTATAACAATAGAAAAGTACTGGGCTGTGGAAGAACAGCACTTGCCCGAACAACAGACGATGTATCTATTATCTCACTTCCATGAAGGTCATCGACCTATGACAGTTGGAGTAGCAGAAACATTAGAAATCATGTGCAATTTAATCTTTACACAAATAAAGGAAAAGTATCACAATGCCTGAATAATGAAGAGTCTCTCAGAGAAAAAGAAAAGTCTGTCCCTGAGGATATTCTTCATTTTCTTTCCTGAACTGTTCCAATGCGTTCACACTATGAGATTCACTCACTGTGCTGACACACGTATTAATAGTATTTTGGCTGGAAGAGTGTAGATGTTCTAAAGTGATTGCAAAGTGCAGCTGTGACTCAGTTCTCCTTTCATTCATTCATTACTTCTCCATGTCAATTCTGGGAGACTATTGTTCACCAAGAAACTGTCATCAGGATTGAAATTAACTGTTTTTTCTCCTACTTCAGGCAAGAGTGTTTTTATCTTCCCTGCTTTCCAGAACATGCTACCGTACCTTTTACAAGGTTGGGGATGAAAACATTATATCAGTTCCATTTAGAAAATAAACAACCATCAGGAAAATATGGAAAAGTGTACACAACAAAAGAGGATAACATATAAAAGCCTTTTCATGCTATCAGTCTAATTCCTTTTCTGATAATTTAGAAATCAAGCAAGCAAAAAAAAAGCGCTTCCTATTACAAGTCTCAGTAAGCTAATAGCTAGTGATGGATAAAAATGCAAGTTTATTTTCTATTCACTGAAAATGGAACCTCTATGTCTTCAAGAAAAGAATGGAGAAAAAATTAATCAAGAGTCAGAAAAGGTCAGCTGTTTCATCTTGTTATTTTACTGAAAAGAAGGGGTATAAAAATTATTTTTACCGAAAAAAATGCTGGTGTTGACAAGCTGCAAACGACCTGAATTCTCCATTGGTCTATCTTTAACAATGTTATTAGATGAAGACTATGAAGATTTTTTGTTGTTTCGTGTTTTGTTTTGTTTGGTTGTTTTTCTTTTTAAATACCAGACTGCAGGTTTTGGAGTATCGTGGGAAAGACCAACTTCTGCTCAGAACCAGTATTTTAGTTTTCACTGGAGCTTTCTGTCTCTATGTGTAACTTAACCAAGCTCCAAAAATGGAAGCCAAATTATCTTTACATTTTAGAAGATTTCTTTAGTGTCGTTCTCAAAAAAACTTAGAATAACATGGAGCTCTATTTAAATACACAACTGCTGTCCTTTGAAAAGAGAAAAATATTTCAAAATTTTGTTTGTACCTAAAATGGTGACAAGAACTCAAAATTTGGAGATTGTTTAAGCTTATGAAGTCAAAAGGTATCATGGAAGTTTTTGTATTTAAATTCAACATTAAAAAAAAAAATTAAACCAAAACATTTCAATACAACCGAATCAAACAGTATAATTTCTATTGATAGCTGAATCGGTGTTTTCCAATGGAATATTATTATTTCAGAAAAACATCAGCCTAATAAAAATTTTAAAATATATTTAAGAAAATTACTATTTTTCAAAATATTAATAGAAAAAAATACATCTTCTTCCATGATAAATTAAACTTTCTAATTTGAGATAATTGTGGGTTTTCTTTTGCTAACACAAGCTCTTCCATTGTTGTTCTACAACCTGGAGGCTTGGAGAAGAACTATCATTTTATTCATCTAAATTAAAGTGTACCGCTTTTCCACTTGGCGAAGGAGGCGGAGGATTTACTCTCTTTTATTCTCATCACCATGCAATTAAGTTCTGATATGAAGAGGGGAAAGAGGAAATGTGACAATTCTTTAGTAAATTCTAGCACTGTTTAGAAAGGTTTTAGGTTTTGCCTGAAGTATTCCTTGAAGGTGCCTTTCAGTGAAAGTAGCCACTCACTACCTGAAATACATACATCCTTTATTACAGTTGTCTGTCTCCATCAGCATATTAGGCCGGGGAATTATGTCTAACATACATGTTTGGCTAATTGTAACGATACAACTGAAGCATGAAAGAACGGCATTTCAAACAAATTAAAAGCTTCATCTGTTAGTCCAAGATAACAAAACTTAAACTGACTAATTTTTTTCCAGATAAAATATTGTGGATGAAAGGATGGTTCCCACTGTACAGGTCCAGGAAGGGCTGGAAGACAGAGCTCAGAGAATTCATTCCCCTGGCCAAAGGCTCCTGTGGGTATTCAGCTATGAGAGGTGAAGCCCGTGGACTCAGTGCCATGGATGTGTTCATATGCTGCTCAAGTAGGAGGAGGCAGCAGCAGACATGCCTTGCCTTTCATGCTCGCCTTGCCAACAGGAAGCACCACCCCAGAATGAGCTTTTCTTAAATTTGTATTCTGCAGACAAGCCAGTGCCATGAATCAGGACACATGGACAATGCTCTAAAAAAAGTTCACCTTCCAAGTTTCAATTACATCTCCAGCCCCAGAAATTCTAAGGGAAGAGTCAAAATGTTTGCATTAACTACACAATCAATTTAATTTTCACACACATCATGTTTACTTTCTAAAGAAAGAGAAGTACTGTTTTTTCTACTTCCAACAATATATTTGTATAGTCAAACATCCTAATCTCTTTAGCTTTCCTTGGGAAAAAGGTATATACATCAGTTTTCCCCGCAACTCTACTGCAAGGAACATAGCTTAATCATGTAAACTGAAATAGAAGATAAAACTAGCATCAACTCAAAGAGGCGTAACAGGCATAGCCCAAAACTTAAACATCTAAGCTCATAAAATTGCATTTGACAATATGATTTTTTTATTTTAATCCTTTGCTATTCTGGAGATAGCACGATGAAGAAGTAATCTTCATAGTGCATTATTTTGCATTCCTAAAGAAAATATTTCTGGTTTTGTTTCCTGTAAGAAAAAATGTATTATGGATAAGGGCAGAACGCAAGGAATATTTTGACTCAGGCAGCAATACAGCAGACAGTGATGTGCTTGCCATTCTTAATAGAAATATCAAGAACATAACAGTCAAGCATGCTCTAAATCTATAACTATGCATGTTGCCTTGTTGCATTTGCTGCATGACCTTGTTTCTCCTTGATACATCTCAACATTCAAATCAATGATGACAGACATGAGGGCCTTGTGGATTCTCATGGGATAAAACATTTTACGTAATATTTTTTATTACCTAATTACAAGTTAATCCTATTTTAAAAAGAATTTAAGCATATTCCCACATTTTTCATATTTTGCTCACCTGTGGTGCATGTTGTACATCTGCTTCTTTACTGGCCAACCACAAATTTTGCACTCAGAGTAAGCACAACATAGGTTTTCACATAAATACTTCCGATGTACAAATCTTGATGCAGACTCTAATGAGGACATTTTTTACTTTCATTTTTAAAAATTTTTCCCCAAGACTCAATTTCTTTGTGACGATTCACTCATTTATAGAAAGCAAGACAACTGTTTGCTATTTATGGTCATGCAAATGAAGTAGCTAAACTATACAGAAGGAAGAAAACAGTTTTTATTCAAACTCAGCTTTGCAAAGTCTGTTTTCTGTTTTTTCAGCCACTTCTATGGCTTGTTTTCTAAACCTTACAGAGGTTTGTTATTTATTTACTGCTAAATATGAAGGCTCCTTTACAACATACTAGGCAGAAATCAAGTATACTAACTAGTACTAAATGCAGATGCCTAGGCTAACAGGTAGGAACAGATACAAATGGTACAGGCGAAGCCAAGTAATTAATTTTTTGTTGGTTTTGATTTTCTGGATTGTGACACACCGTTTGATTCCTTTTATTTTCTCGGCATGCAAATTTAGTGTTATATACCTGAGGCAAAGGACAACATACCATGTAGTTAATTGTCACCATGTCAATTATGCATGAAACAAACCAAACAATTTAATTAAATTTGCAAGTTTATAGCAAATTTAGAAAAGGTGTAAGGAATCTTTCTTATCACTGAATGCTCTAGAAGGCTTGTATTTTTCAATCTTTTCCTCTCATGGAAATCATATGTGCAAGCTATTATATTATATTCAGAAAAAGAAAAAAACACAGCACAGTTAAGAGTTTGAAGCATAACATTCATACATGATTTATGTGTAGAAACTGAGGATTACAGTTTTAAGTATCTTATATTCTACCTACATAACAAGGAAGGGAAGTTACGCAGTTGATACAGTATTGAAGCAGAAAACCTGGAGAGAAATTAAAGACATGCAATCAATAACAAAACTTCTATAGACTTAAGAGGGTCTAAAAGCTTGTTTCAGAAAATGTTGGTGGTTTGCCACTGTCCTAAGCTTATGTTTTCCCATATCAAAACAAGGACTTAGAATGGCCTGGAAATGAGAGAGTCGTCATGCTGAAACCCTCATTTCACATGCTTGAGTTCAGCATAATCAGAGAAATGGCAGATGCCAAATCGAATAGCCTGGATTTAGGATGCTCCTAGTATAGAAAACCTTTTCTATGTCCCCAAAACACATGGGAAACCCACACAAAATATGCACAACACTTTGCACAAAATGGACAATTTTAATTCCTGATCCTGCAAATTGTGCCTAACTTAATGCTTATGAATATTCCCATTTAAGTCAATTGGGTTATTTACATGCATTAAATTAAGCACATATATAACTGTTTTTCAGATAAAGGTCTTAATTACTTTAAAGGTATTGAACCATTTTTCTTCAGACTTGACTCAATGAGAGCTATAGATCAAGTCTAGCTAGAAGTTACTAGCATTATCTGGGTTTAGTTATACACCAATAATGTTTCAGACTACGATATAAAATTAAAGTGTTTTCACATTCATGATTAGAAAAAGTATTTTCAAACAGTCGTTTTACACATATTTATCAAGTAATAACTGGTCAGATAAGACTGTCTTTCATACAAAGTAGGAAATGGGTTTCAGAAATGTGTATTTCAAAGTAAACGCAGAAGTCATTCATTCCTTGTTTATTCCCTCAGGATGCATAACTAAATAGGACATTATTATTTTTGAAGTAATATCCTCTTTGCATCTGAGGAAAAAAGAGAGAAGTTTAAGATAGATGATTAGGTAAAATTACTGTTCATAACTGGAGGAAGGACAACAGAAGAAATGAGTACAGTAAGAATTTTAGAAAATATTGGTATTCCTAATGTAAATATAACAACGCAATAAGGAAAAGAAAACCCTTTGAAACGCTCTCTATGCTCTCTATGCATTATATAAGTAAAACAATACATAAAAGCAATATTCTCCTATTGTCTGCATTGATCTTTAAAAAAATTGAACATTTCCACTATTAAAATTAAGCACCATAGCAATATGAAAACATGAAGATAAGTAGTATTGAATCATGTTAATTCTGAGATGACTTTGGTTGGTTCCCTTATGCAACTCAAAATGGCAAATGATTTTTTTCTGCATGTCTCTGTCCAAATCGGAGTGCTCACATGGGTTTAGCCAGTGATTCAACTCCCAGAAGAGGCTGAACAAAACAGGCACTTGCTTCCTATTTTATTAAAAGGGCTGGTGTGATCCTGTTGCACATAGTAACATACACTGCACGTGCAGTTCCCAAGTACTTCTGTTAAGTCAACATGCTGAGTGTCGCCACACCCGTTCTGTTCTTCTTGAGCATTTTATTTTGCGCCTATTTTCTGATAAAATGCCTTGAACATACCTATTTCAGTTCAAATGGTTTTCAGAACTCCAGCAACTTTTACACCCACTTCCACAGTTTATTTCTACAACACAGAAGACACAGGTTGATAAATAAAAGGCAAGCACTATGTTTGAGGAAAAGATAATTAAACTACTAACGGGTTACTTTTCAAAGGCTATAATTATTCTAATAATTTCTAAAATAAAAGGCCCTGTAACTCTATATTTTCCTCACTAGAGCTGACAGCACACATCAGGTTCCTGACTCCTAATGTGGTACAGTGAGTAAGGGTCCTGGTAACATTCAACTCTCCCATCAGTGCAGTGCTGGGCATAAAGTTCAGCTATGAACTTAACCCAGTGAGATGTGTGTTAAAAATCCTGTACACCTTCATCAGATAACTTAGTCTCATTCATCATGATTCATAAATTAAAATGAAACTGTGAAAGAAAATCTAACAAATTGAAGGCATAATAACAAATGGTTGTCTAACAAATTGTTCCTCAGTGGAAGCCTAAGAAAATCAACTTGCAGAACAGACATTCCTAACAGTACTCTAACTATATAACAGAGCATATAATTCAATTACAAAATTTTCTGTGTTTTATGAGCACGAGTAAACAAACTCAGAAAGTAGCAGAGCTTGTAATTAATTAAATAATATCTATTTATTTCTGAAGGGTTCTTTGTACATACAAGAAAAAGAACCCTCCCTGATGAATAAAATCCTTTTGACTTTGCTGGGATCAGGTTATTTCCCATTTGGTTTCTGTTACCTAAATCCAGGTATAGGCACTAGTAGCAGATTTTTTTCCTCCACTTCACTTAATGTGCATTTTTCAAGTCTATTCGGAGACTGCAGGCAAAATCTGGCCTTGTCTTCAAAATATAAAAGGATGCCCTCATCATAGGTGCATTTTCCACATGTTGCAATTAAACTCTAATGCTAGAATTAAGAACCCGGGAAAAAAATTACAGCCCTTAACTTTTGAGAAAAGCCTTGAGAGAAAACATGGAAGAAGTCTGGTCAGTGTCCATCTGCATGTCAGTTTGCTTATGGATAAAGAGAAGAACAGTAACCTAATTCTTTCCAAAGCTTTTAAGTGCTAAACTAATCACTTAAACTTTAAATAATAAAATATAATACAATAGCCTATCAACTGACCTATTTTGGCTCCAGGCATGCATAGATATTAGGGATTTTGTCAGAGTTAGCTGAGATATAATGACTATAGTTTATAGCAAAGAAAGATTTAACCCAACATGCCTTTCATGATCTTAGCTAGACTTTCGGGTCTTATGAAAAGAAAAACATTAATCATAAAATATAAGAAACTAATACTTTAATTCCTTTTCCACCAATCCTATGGACACATGTCCCTTGGCTCATTAAATATTTTAAATCTGCTTCATTCACGTACGTACACATTTTGTAAGTTAAGGTGTAACATGATCTTACCCTTGAAACTTTAGATCTATTTACACTTGCAAAATTGATGCGGGATCAAGTTGAATTGGTCACGTTAAGCATAATTAAGAAGCTAGTATAAATAGCGCAAGGACTCTCATTTACCTGACTCTACTTTGTGCTTTGAAGAGATATCTTACAGTCTTAATTACAGTGGCTCATTTCCCCCAGGGCCCTCTGCTTTTGAGATGAGTCTGAGGACAGAATTTTTCTGCAATTTGAAAGCAACAAATACATCAAACTATCTCTTAAAAGTTTATTGAGCCATAATGGGCATCCTGCTACTCTTCACCATTGGAAGTAATGTGTTGAGGGAAACAGCTGACTGGACAGCGGGTATTTACAACAATGCACATGGATGAACCTGTACTTACATTACCTCAGCAAAATTGAGAGTAGAAAAATTAAAAATTCCCAAAGCTGTTATATAATCTGCATTAGGTCTTAAGTATAATGACACACAAAAAATCATGACCCAAGATAGAAAAGCATACTTCATATATTTGACAGGTAAGGGCATTTAACCATTCTTGTGAGCTATAAAGAGAGCATATGCATTAAAAACTTTGTTTTCCAAATATGCTAGTTAGCAGGCATATGCAATACATCAAAGACTTTTCTGAGTCTGGATTGCCTACACATGCTGTTTCCTACTAAATCACAGCGGGCAAGAATTTTGCTTTTAATTCTGTTACAAGAAAACTAAATTATAACATTTCTTCTGACTTCAGAGGAAGTTCACAGGAAGTTCAGTTAGAATTTCGTCATTGTACAGAGATATTATTGAAAGGAGCAAAGAGCAAAGGATTTCAACCTCAACATTTCTCTCACAAACAAGAAAAGAGGGTCTTGACTTAATACTTTGAATTTCTCTGGAAGCCGGATCAGGTTTGGTGCTTGTTACTGCACTGTCCAAGAGTGTATGCTTACAGACAGCTTAATAAGCCTGTGGTCCCTTGAACTCTGCACTGTATTCTTCCCTAAAACACCTCACATTTTCCAGTAAAAATCCTGAGGACACAGGAGTAGCAGCAGGGGCACACTGTCCATGATACGCTACCTTCATCCACATTTATGCTGCAGCAAGATTCCTTTCTGCTTTTTGCTATACTTTAGGAGCAGATTTCACCCCAAATAACAATTCAGAATTTTGCATCTTCGTTTTCTTCTCACATAATTCTTTTAAAAATAGAACCAAGCAAACTAAAAAAAATCACCGAGTACAGCATTAAGTTTCCATGCACTGTAGTCATTTGCAGATTGAAGAGTAATCTCTTATCAACTGCTCTTACGTTTCCCCTAAACACATGTGAGCGCACAATGGAACACATGGCAAATCACTAAGTCTCTTTATGGTTCAGCTATGGAGGTATCACAATAACAAAACTTTCTATCCCTGAAATAATATACTGTATAACTGAGAGAGGAGGCTTAAATATGTCTGGATAAAAAAAAAAAGTAATATGCCAGGCTTAAAATACGATATTGTATACTACTTATCAGGCAGCTAAAGAGGGTTTATAGAGAAGAATGATGGATGTAATTTTCTTTTTGAAAAAAAGTTATAAGCAAAAGAACTGAATTTAATCTAATATCACTGCTAAAGCTTGCCATAATCTTATGGAGCATTTGGACAGTACCTAGGGCCAAAGAGATGATCCTGAATTAGCATAGTATACAAATCAGCTTTTCGATTTTTATCAGATTATCTGCATTACTGGCTAATGCTGATGCATTCTGCAACATGAAATAAACACTTCTAAGCATCATATTTCCAAAGTGTAAAATATCTTCAAAACAGATCTTAATTGTTTTAGCAAGATAAAGTATGTTACTTTTGCATGAATAATATTATCAGAATCCCATTAAATCTCTTCATTTATTATCTCTAATGCTACTTAAAAGAGAAGTTAATAGAGTAATTCATTCTCATACCATGACCTTGGTCACTAGTACATGATGTTTCATATTCATTATGCTGAGCTAAGTGAGGGCTCTGTTATAATATCACTTAATTTATATGCTGAATAATGCTCTGGGGACAAGTTGCACTTGTGCATTAGGGTTCTATCTAAATCACAATATTTGAAGACAAGTGGAGAGAGCAGATAACTATTATACAACGTTTGCTAACATAAACCACTTACAGACTCTGAGAATGAGACCTTGGGAATTAAACAGCCCAGTAGTTTTCCTAGAAATATTCAGCTTGTCTTTAAAAAAAATAAGTCTAATATTGCACGGTCAGTCTGTATTTTTGTTATATTGGTAGATTCTTCTAAAGAGTACTATTTATCATGCCACAATTGCTAAACAGATAAAACTTCCCCCCTTCCCCGGACATATATTTTTTCCCCTATAATTTTAAAGACTAGCAAATAACTGATGTTTTTCCGTATTTTGGGGTTTTCTTTGGGGAAAAGTCCAATACAGTTATCTAATCAATGAGAAAACATTACCTGTTTCCTAGTTTTCTGCTGCAAGAATGTAATTTCTTTTCCTTCTACTTTCATGATTAGTGTAAATTGATGAATTAAAGATATAAAAAGAAAATAATTTTTACCATTCTAGAATGCAAAAAGCCTGAGTTCCTGTATGAATCAGCAGGCTTTGCATGAAATCTTTAATACCATCAATCTTTAATATTATGGAATCCCCAGACTACTTGACATACTGAAGTAAACCGTTTTGATGAAAGCATCATAAGAACGCTACACATTTCCTGTCACCTAACAGCTTCCAGAAGTGGATATGTCTCTCCAATTAAGAAAATGACAACAAAATAACCCTTCTACAAGCTTGGAAGTTCAACTTGGGACATTAAAGCTAAACTGACATATTACCTTTTTCATTCATATTCCAATATTAATAGAGGACTTGCAAGCCACACTACTTAATAAGCACTATCTGTTTTCTTCAATGGGTCAGCATGTGAATGCAATAATTGATTCATTCTAATTGGAGCTAGGCAAATAAATTCAATGTTAGTTTTAAGAAAAGAAAGACTCCCATGATGATTTTACGTAAAATCACATTAATAAATCTTATTTCTGCCAACATGAGATGTAGATAAGTTTCCTGCTGAACACAGAACAAATCCAAGAAAATAAAAATTACAACTTTGTGAAGCTGTTTTTCAAATTAGAACTGTACTTCTCACATCCCTCTCAGCCTTTTTGGAGCCATAGATGTATCTTCATCTTTTACCCACACAAAGTAAACGCAGCGTTGGTGTACAAGGTTAACAATGCAGAAGTTTTCAGTTAACATCAATAGAAAATTTATAGCCTATTCTCCCTCACCCCGACTGTAAAACTAAATGGCACAGAAATTCCCACCACTACTAAAAAAGCTCTAAATTGAATGCTTTCCAAAGGCCATGGTGGATAATAACACACAACACATGAAGTCTGTGCTAACTCAGGAATGCAGAGTAGTTTGTGATGGTTTGAGACGTCTCTGGCTCAGGTGTCGTACCAGCTCTCCTACCCCACCCTACAGATGATGGTCCTCAGCACTGTAGCTGTGCAAGACATCAGATCCTTCAACCCACAGTCTCAGAGACACTTTAATGCTTCCTTAACCTACCAGGGAAGGAAGGTCTGTGCCAGTATACCAAATCATGAACAGCTGTAGCTAAAGGCACAGACCTAATGTATATGCTACAAATGCTAGAGAGACAGGAATATCTAGACAGACCTGAAATCTAGACTTCTAAGTCACGGTTTTATTCCCCAGAGATCATCCTGTCATAGCAGAGTTGTCCCCCTCTGATACGCTCAGAGATGGTGGGCACAGTCAGCAGAGCAGAGAATTGTGCATTTCTACCTATTACTATGTACGTACGTCAGCCTAAGTGGTATCTCGTATCTCAATTTAGCATGCTATGGTAATTGCATGAATAGTACTAAAACCAGCATTGGAAGTATAATGAATGATTTTGGCAGCTCTGAAGTAAAAGGTAACAGAATACGTAGGATCTGTATGTCTCTGACTGATACATTATGATATATTACAATGCTGCTGACACATCAAGAGATGTGATTTAGTAGTCACTGGTTATTTCAATTTACTCTTTTTGCGTTTTTAATTAGTAAATGAGTCCCTCATGGTCAAATGATTAATTACACAATAATTCACTGCAGTACCTTCTTTTCCTGTTGGAGTGTAACACGCAGTATATAGAGAAACCATTTGGAATATAGACTGACATTATAAATTATAGCAACGTGTTCACACTGCTTTAGTCAAGGTTGTGTGAGCATTCCCATTAAGAACTCTTGTTTTCGGGTTAGTTAAAATTAGGCAGAGAAAGTTAATTCTAGATTGCATGTTGGCATCCAGGAACTCAACCAGGGAATAAACTCCTTCTATCCTACAGATGTGTGTACATAAGGAGATGGTAAGAGAAAGTGAAGGAAGCAGACAGATCTTAAGGGGTAAGAGGGAGAAGGCAGGAAGCAAAGAATCAAAAATACAGCTGCTATTTGTGATCATAAGTAATAATGGTACCTCTTAATTTTCATTTCTTCTCATCAAGAGATCCCAAAAGATAATTGCAAATTATATCATTGCACATGACAGAGGTATGAAACACCTTTGTATAATGCTACTCAAAACCATGGAGTGAGGAACAGAGCCCAGTTTTCCGTCCAAGTCCTGGCCACACTGTCCTCCCTATGATACTGCACAAATATTACTTTATCCTTATAGTAAATAGAAGACTCACTTTGACAAACTTTCCACATAGTATATGGATAGTCATCTTCCAGTGACTGATGATGGGACTTACACTTTAGGTTAGGACTATGGCACGCAGAAAATAGCAAAATCAACTTACACTCCAAACAGGCTAGATATGAAGTATACCAACGCTGGAAACTGCATAGCCGAGGTGGTGTGGTTCCAGCAGTAAGTCTTCTTTTACTCGAAGGTGTTTTAAGCTAATCTATTTTACTTTCCGTTGACAAAGATTAGCAGGTCAGGTGTACTTGTGGCAGTGCTATTCCTCAGCTGAGGATGTGACAGTTCCTGAACAGCTCCCGCTTAAATAAAGTTTGTTTGATGGATCAGGATATGTGAGCACTTGATAATGTTTGTCAGGCAAAATGATCCAGTCTATCACAAATGGTTTAATTCAGTGGGAAAAATAACCTGATTTTATATCAAGAAATTCAGAAAGTGATAAATTTAGATTCTCTGCAGAGAGTTAAGATAACAATAGCAAGTATTCAGGGTTCATAACCTTCCTATATCTGCTTGTTTAACTTTAAGGACTATGAACAGTCCTAACATCCATTCAATTATGTGCGTATGTAAGACAATGCTAAAGAAAACACACGTTCATAGTCTTGCCAAATGGTAACAACTGATCAGAATTACAGGGCTGGACAGTTTAGATTAGACAAATTAGATTTATTGAATAGGATGCTCCTAGCAGCAGTACAATACATGACACTAATAATTGAAAGATCACATAATTCATTGGACAAAATTATTTGGATATCAACCTTGGGATCTCATACATAATAAGTTGGTGAGAGGCAGGTTCCTACATCACTGTACATATAAAAAAGGGACAGAATAAACTTTCTGGAGTTATCAAGTAGCGCACATTACCATTTCCATAAGATAACGCACTCATTCAGTGAAATACATCTTCATGAATCATGAAGATGTGGTCTTTGGAAGAATAGAGAACTGAGAAACCTATAATAATAGTTTCCTTTAAGTCCTGAAGTTGTCAAGATAGATAAAAAGAGGGTAATTTACAGCATCTTAAACATTTGCCCAAATACATGTACTTCCTCCATCCTTTCCTCCAGACAACAACCTCTTTCTAGTCATTGTACAAAGAATACAGTCTTCCTGAACTTTAGTGCTCTGAAACTACTCCTTACTTGTAAACATTATATGATACATATTCGTGGTATCTAACTTGCTTAAAGCAACTCTGCTGCAAAACCATAGCTCTGATGCTCTGGGATATCCATCATTTTGTGGTTACCCTGAGGCTGAAAAGGGCAAATCTTTGACAGACCCAGCTGGTTCCTTCTTGTCATGTTCTTGCAACCAAATCAATAGACCCAACTCTCTCAACTCTTCCTGTCCTGAGCTTCCTTACACGTTCAGAGCTTCAGATTAAAGGTATACATTAAAAGAATGACAGATTTGAGACTGAAAATAGGATGGGAATTTTGAAGCCTGGAGACAGAACAGAAAGAAAAGTCAAATGAAAAAAGCGGGGTGAGGATGAAGAAGGAAGAGCAGTGGAGTAAACTTTCAAGAAGACAGGGTGGTAGGAGTCTATGCAACTTCAGGGAATGAAAGGTGACAAATGAATAGTAGTTTTATGCAACTCTTCAGCCTTATTTAATTTACGAAGGATCTGTCAGATCAAATTTACAGTCATAAATGTGAATTTCTAGAAATTATGGTTGATGGAAACAAATCATGAAATGATTTAATTTACTTTGTTAGTATTTTACTTTTGTGATGATTAAACGAGATGTGATGGTATATGTGATGGTATATGAGAGCTTGTGGGTAAGGATTAAGGGGCAGGGTAACATGAGAGATACCGTCGTGGGTGTCTATTACAGGCCACCTGATCAAGATGGGGAAGTTGATGAGGCCTTCTACAGACAGGTGAGAACCGCCTCACAATCGCAGGCCTTGGTTCTCATGGGGGACTTCAACTTCCTTGATATCTGTTGGGAAGGCTACACTGCTAGGAATGCACAGTCCAGGAGGTTCCTCCAGTGCATTGATGATAACTTCTTGACTCAGGTGGTGGAAGAGCCCACAAGGAGAGGTGTACTACTGGACCTAGTATTGACAAACAAAGAGGGACTGGTGGAGGATGTTAAGGTTGGGGGCAGACTTGGCTGTAGCGATCATGAGAAGATAGAGTTCAGGATTAAGTGCAGTATGAACAAAATGACAAGTACGGTTGAAACGTTAGACTTCAGAAGGGCTAACTTTGATCTCTTCAAGAAATTGATGGGAGAAATCAAATGGGAGAGGGCTCTAGAGGGTAAGGGGGCTCAAGAGAGCTGGCTGATATTCAAGCACCACCTCCTCCAAGCTCAGGTTAGGTGCATCCCGAAGAGCAAGAAATTGGGCAAGGGAAGGAGACCTGCATGGCTGAGCAGGGATCTTCAGAAAAAACTCAGGTAGAAGAAGGGAATTTACAGGATGTGGAAAAGGGGGCTGACAACTTGGGATGAGTATAAGAATGCTGTCAGGGTATGCAGGGATGAAATGAGAAAAGGCTTTGGAATTGAACCTGGCGAGGGATGTCAAGACCAATAGGAAGGGTTTCTTTAAGTGTATAGGAGACAAAAGGAGAACCAGGGAAAACGTGGGCCCGCTCTTGAATGAGATGGGTGCTGTGGTGATGGATGATGCAGAGAAGGCAGAGTTGCTGAATGCCTTCTTTGCTTCTGTCTTCACTGCTCGGGCCAGCTCTCGGGAGTCCCAGACTTTGCAAGTAACAGAGAAAGTCTGGACGAAGCAAAACTTTCCCTTGGTTGAAGAGGAACAAGTTAGAGAACAATTAAGTAAACTGGATACCCACAAGTCCATGGGGCCTGATGGGACGCACCTGCGAGTGCTGAGGGAGCTAGCGGAAGTCATTGCCGGTCCACTCTCCATCATCTTTGAAAGGTCCTGGAGAACAGGGGAGGTGCCTGAGGACTGGAGGAAAGCCAATGTCACTCCAGTCTTCAAAAAGGGCAAGAAGGATGACCCGGGAAACTACAGGCCAGTCAGCCTCACCTCCATCCCTGGAAAGATGATGGAACAGCTTGTTCTGGGCGTCATCTCCAAGCATCTGGAGGAAAAGAAGGTTATCAGAAGCAGTCAACATGGATTCACCAAGGGGAAGTCATGTCTGACTAATCTGATAGCCTTCTATGATGGCATGACTGTATGGGTGGATGAGGGGAGGGCAGTGGATGTTGTCTACCTTGACTTCAGCAAGGCTTTCGACACTGTCTCCCACATCATCCTCACAGACAAGCTTAGGAAGTGTGGGTTAGATGAATGGACAGTGGGGTGGATTGAACAGTGGCTGACAGATAGAGCTCAGAGGGTTGTGGTTAGTGGTGCAGAGTCCAGCTGGAAGTCAACAACTAGTGGTGTCCCTCAGGGGTCAGTACTGGGTCCAGTCCTGTTCAATATATTCACCAATGACCTGGATGAAGGGATAGAGTGTACCATCAGCAAGTTTGCTGATGATACAAAACTGGGAGGGGTGGCTGACACACCGGAAGGCTGTGCTGCCGTACAGCGTGACCTGGACAGGCTGGAGAGTTGGGCAGAGAAAAACCTGATGAGGTTCAATAAAGGCAAGTGTAGGGTACTGCATCTGGAGAGGAATAACGCCATGCATCAGTACAGGTTGGGGGCTGACCTCCTGGAGAGCAGTTCTGTGGAAAGGGACCTGGGAGTCCTGGTGGACAACAGGATGACCATGAGCCAGCAATCTGCCCTGGTGGCCAAGAAGGCCAATGGCATCCTGGGGTGTATCAAGAAGAGTGTGGCCAGCAGGTCGAGGGAGGTCATCCTCCCCCTCTACTCTGCCCTGCTGAGGCCGCATCTGGAGTACTGTGTCCAGTTCTGGTCTCCCTGGTTCAAGAAGGACAGGGAACTGCTGGAGAGGGTCCAGCAAAGAGCTACTAAGATGATTAGGGGACTGGAGCATCTTTCTTATGAGGAAAAGCTGAGGGACTAGGGGCTTTTTAGTCTAGAAAAAAGAAGACTCAGGGGGGATCTTATCAATACTTATAAATACTTAAGGGGAGGGTGCCAGGTAGATGAGAAGAGTCTTTTTTCAGTTGTGCCCAGTGATAGGACAAGAGGTAACAGGCACAAACTTGAGCACAGGAAGTTCCATCTTAACATGAGGAGGAACTTCTTTTCTCTGAGGGTGGCAGAGCACTGGCACAGGCTGCCCAGAGAGGTTGTGGAGTCTCTGACTCTGGAGACGTTCAAAACCCGCCTGGACGCTGTCCCATGCAACATGCTGTAGGTGTCCCTGCTGTGACAGGGGGATTGGACTTAGATGATCTCCAGAGGTCCCTTCCAACCCTGACAATACTGTGATGCT
>CM030008.1:57324350-57359350 GCA_017639485.1 Pluvialis apricaria | reverse complement strand
GAAACAACTGAAGTTCCTTAACATGTGAGCTGAAGACAAACGTGTGCTCCAGCTATGTCTGCAATTTTTGTTTTTTTTTTTTTTAAGTGGCAGATTAGATTCCATACAGTCATATAAGCAAACTGCCAGGCAAGGGACACAGTCAGAAAAATCTGACTAGATGCAGTCGCAGTAAGGAGTTTGAAGAAATGACTGGGCTGAGGGGTAAAGCAGAACCACCAAGTTAGCAGCACCAGCCTTTATTTATGCCAGTTTAAAGTGACTGTGGAATTGAACCTTTAGAGATCTGGAAAAAAAAAAAAAGAAAAAATATCTATTTCAGACTGTTGGATGAAAAACATGCATAAAATGTGTAAATAATACTCCCTCATCAATGGCAAGTGGCCCTGTGTAGCACATAAGGACTCAAAAACAGGATCAGATTTTCCTTTAAACTTGAGTATAAATAGGCAGCAAAATAAATCAGCATACATTTTGCATGTTTCAAATTATAGTTCTTCAGAAATTAGGAGACTCCTATATGCTAGTCATCACAAATCCCATAATATAGAAAAGAATGCTTTTTGCTGTTACAGCAGAGCGCACAGGAATATAACTGCTCATCTCAATCATTTCTTATATTCAGAAAAGCACTGTCCCTGCACCCTGCCCGTGTAAACAAAATAAAGGATCATGCAAAATATTTGGAATTTTCCTATCCAATTACAGAACTCTAAGATGCCAAGAAACCATATTTAACTCCCCGCAGGACAACTACACAGTGCTACTCTAACCATATACAAGTAATATGAACTGTCACACACCTGCAGCCAGACAAAAGAAAATCTTTGTGGTGATTAGCGTTCAAGATTCAGCAGAGGCAGGCTGTCCTTTTCAGGAGAGCGTGAAGAAAGAAAATAAATACATCAACTCTCCTCCTGACTGTCAAATTATGAAAATCAGTCTTGGAATGCTCCCATGCAACCTTGCTATGAAACAAGGGCAAATTTAATCCTTCATACCCAGTAGCTTGGCTGTAGTCCAGGAAGGTCCTCAGCATGAAGGCCCTCAGCATGAAGGCTGAAGTGAAGCCAAACCATGAATATCTAGGAGAGCACAAATATTAGATTGAAGGTTCTATTAATACAGAAATGACTAATGCTGGCATTAGGCAAAATTTATCTGCTATTTTACCAGGAGATTAGAGTGTAATGCACTGCATCTAGCTCAGAAAAAAAATCCTGAAGACATATCCAGATAAACATACAGCTAGGGAAGGTATCTCATGCACATACCCATAGCATGTTTTCAGGTACACCGTGTGCATGCCACAGGTGAACTACAACAAGAAACATTAGTGACCACATGATCAGTAAAATGGCAACAAACCCCAGTTTCCCTTACATTCCAATTTTGCTTTCCACATGCAAGTTTTGGCACGTGCAGAATATCTTCATGCACAGCATGTGTGGGTGGATTTGTGTGCTTTTGCACAAAGGCATAGACAAAACCCCCTTGTTCAATACTGAGGAGTCAGCCCACCTGGTATGCAGCAACATTCAGGTGGCTGTAGGCCAAACCTTTAAAAGTAGCGTTACTGGGAATTTATTCCTTACAGTGTTATGTGACTTTTTTTTTCGGGGGGGGGGCATGAGTTTTTGAGTCTTTTAACATTAATTTCTCTTCCTATGTTTTGCTGCTAGGCTATTATGCAAGTCCAGGACAAGCACCAAACAAGGTCCTTCTCTCAGCAGTCTTCAGAGACAGGAATCACTGATCTCCCCTAAAAATCACAGGCAGAGAAAATTGTGAGAGGTCTTCAAAATATAACCCACCAAGCCCCCTTTCTTGTACTGTATGGATACACCATGCCATACAGAACCCTCATAGTAAAGTCTATAGCCTTGAACTATATTGGAGACTACTGAAGAAGGACAGATACAGGTGAAAACTGCACACTTTTACACTACAGACACATACAGTAACTACATACTATAACTATGTGAAGACATGTATTTTCCAACACAGACAGCTGAGCCAAGGGAGTTGCAGCAGGTTTATGGCACCTTCAGGGCTGCCAACTGGAGGATGAGTGGGAGGAAAAAAAAGTGGACATAGAGCATGTTTTAGGGACTCCTAAACAGAATGAGAAGGGCTCATTTACCACTACAGTCCCCTACCTCAATATCTGAATAAGCTCAGATTCTGCTACTAACTTCAGTTAAGTCAATAAGACCATTCATACACAAATCATACCTAAAACTTCTTTCCATAAGTCCTTCCCATGACTGGGAAATGTGCTGGAGCATCACTCAGGTTTTTGACATCCAAAGGTAGCAGAGCTAATGAATAAAACCAGGACACATCGTGATAGATCAAAGAACAAATAAAAACATTTTAGAAAGTCTTAATCCTGAGAAAAAGGCAACAAACCGAAATGTATGGCAGACAAGTACAGAACACAAAGCCAGTTAAAATGGTTTGAAAACATACATTCCTCTGACCCAGCAGTAAAGTCTGAACTCGGTCCAGCTCTGAGCTTTGTAGGGAAATTGCTGTCACTGGCCATTCAGTCCTAAGTATCCCCAGAAGTTATCCCTGTTCAATGTCTTAACCATTGATAACATCACATGCCAAATACACTGGCTAACCTCTAGTTTGTAAATTAATATACAAGATCTTTGTTAAGGATAAATCTGCCTGTTATTTGGGTAACTTTTCTCTTCAATAAATATCTCAAGGGACCTAAAATACTGATGAGTGCTGTTATATGTGTCGTTGCTGTTACCGTGATCAGTACTTCCATTTGCAAAATAGCGTAACAAATAGCACATTTCATAATTGAGTAAAACAAGTTATAACCATTCTACCATAAATTATTACTACTATTACAAAAAAAAAAAAAAAAAAAAAAAGACTTTTTGCTCTCTCAACACAAACTGTTCTTCTTTACTTTTACCTGAAGAGAACACCTTTTATCTTTCAGGGACCAACTGCAAGCTACCAGCAGATGCCATGATTTCCAAATGATCACTGAGGTTTCATTGCTAAAGCAGTCATTTCTTGCACCACTGAGACGTACATGTCTCTGGAACTAGACCAAAGCAAGTTTGACATAACATCACGCATGACAAATTAGTTCCTGTTTAGGAAATTTCGTTGAGATTAGGTTTAAATATCCAGTCTCATGACTGGTAGACCAACTGGGCAGCTGCTTTTTGCGAAGAGCTTCGTTCCATGGAACTGAAAAACTGGTAGGGTTTTTCAATGGCTTTCACAGATGCATGTACAGAAACAAAGCATGGTGAACGACAGGGTTAGACTGTGAGCAAGATGTAACTGACTGCACTTAATTGGCTAAATTTTACACTTTGGTACCCATTGTACTTTTAAAATCATTGTATTATAATCCTATCATTATAATATTAAAAGCAGTCACCCAGGGGCTAAAATTAAGAAGTTAAGAGTTTGGTTTATGAAGATGTGGTTGATTTGGTACATTACAATCAGTGCATTATTTCTTCTGAAAGAAGTGAGCTGTTAAACACAGTAGCCGGTGGTATGTAGGAGTAATTCTTGTTCCCTGCTGTCAGAGATCATGGTCTTAAGGCTTATTTTTTCCTTAATACAAAATTGACAGATTTAGTGTTTATCAGGGAAAGTTGTTTTTCCTGACTTTGTGTATGGCATACAACTTTCTTTCTTGGAACACAAAACAGTGTATTATATGGAAACAACAGGTAGCCGTGTATACAACTAAGAACCTCTTCCTTTTATCATACTCATATTTGTTGACATGACATCAATCTTTAGCCCCCTTTGCAAGACATTTATAATAACAGGAGGGCAAAACCTGATTGCTATGTTCCTAATGACGTAAGCCAACATCTGGGAAATTAGCACCTTAATTTGTATCATGATATAACATTTCATAAGAGAACTTCTTGACAGCAGAGATCTTAAAACTATGCAGACCATTATATTAATCTACATCTGGTATGACAGTATTACACAAATTACGAAGGACTATGTGGTACACTGACATCTAGGACTGGGGTGTTCTGCCAGCGGTCGTAGATATTGATGAACAGGTCTCTCTCAGAGACATCTCAAAATTGTGGACTAAGACTAGATTGGCATTGCCATATGATCATCAGCTCATTCAGTCTACTGGGTCTTCCCATGAAGTGCCCCAAACTTCTGAAAAAAGCACAGCTGAACTCTGAACATTTGCAGTGTAAGCAATAACATTAAGAGAAAGAAAATGGGGCCAAGTCAAAAAGTGAGATACTTAATTTAGAAATGTTGGGTCAACATGGTTTTTGAGCCAAGCAGAATAGACATGTGACACTACTAATGTAAGAATAAGGAAATAGGGATTTTGTCCTGGATTTTAAGTGTCAGAATGCAAAGTGTAAAATAAAAAAGTGACAGGAACATTTGCACAGAAAATTAATACAGAGCAACACAGTCGTCAGGCTGGAATCATATAAGTATTTCAGATGATTCAGCAGGATCAAGCTCTAAACTAAGAGCATGAAACAGGTCACATGATATGAGGATGTTAAAATGCACTTCCATGGCAGCTTGAGAAAACAGATCTGCAAATATATTTTACAGATGAAAGAGGCCAGAGAGAAAGACAGAGGATTAGATCATAAAGCATTTTAATAATTTAAGATACTCATTTGGATAACAGCTAATCTAAAAGTAAGAGGAGTGCACGTTTCTAAAGATAGAGGACTGTTCTCGTCATTGCATACTAAAGGTAACTAAAGGGCAATTAAAGACTCAATTTTGGAAAAAGACACCAATATAGGTTAACAACACTGAAGCTGACCCATGCAAGACCATTGTAAATGGCATATCATTTAAAAAAAAACATATTGAGGAACTTAGTCTTTTTCTTTCTTTTTTTTTTTAATTTAAGACAAATTTTGAAGATATATAGATTCTCCTCATAGAATTTTATACAGAAACTCAATATGCACAAAATGGAAAACTTCCAAAACGGGAAAGAAAAAGTTTTAAAATATATTCCAGATGCATCTCCCATCAACACCCATGCTGGGCTATTCCTTGTTCAGAATCCCAAGTAATTTGCAGAAATGCTTAAAGACATAGAAGCCAATATAAAATATACCTGATTTAATCCTATAATAGACATGCCTGAATAAGGAGACAAAGTTAAGCCCTCAGAGGAGTGATTTCCCTGCAGGGTTTTTAAAATAATCCAATTTTTCCTGCAGATCTTTCTAAACCTTTACATTACAATGCCTTCCAGATTTGTGCAGTCAACATATGCGTTTAGCACATCCTTAATCTTAATCCTGAATATTAACAAAAATACGAACTAATCTTGGTCCAATGACTGATCTTTGAGGAACTTCTTTAGTAATTGCTGGATAATTTTTATCATTAATAGAAAAACTTACTTTTCCTTCCTAAATAAGAATTGTTCTCCATCAGTATGACTTGCCATAATCTTCCCTTTTAGAATACCTCTTGTACAGTTTTTGTACTAATACTAGTCTTCCTAGTTGTAACAGTTTCATGAAAACGTTAAAGGAAGTTTATATTAAGGATAATTTTGGTGGAAATCTTTTTGAAGACATCTGTGTCTATCTTTAGATTACTTTTTTTCTTTTTAAGGAAAATTTTCCTAATATATTTTTACGTCAAAATGGAAGACCAAGAGGCCAAATTCAGTCTTCAGTTTAGATATGACTATTCTTCATTCACAACTTCCATGAACTGCATAAAGTGATGTAACAATAGCTCTGTCAGACATCTACATACCCATGTGGAGTTCGCACTCTGCCTGCGTTGTCAAACATTCAGAAATGCTGGACAGATGGCCAAAGTCTGAGCAGAAAAAAAGGACATAAAGCCTGTTTTACATACCATCTATGCTGGGCAATCACAGACCTCTGTCAGCCCCATCTCAATCACCAGCTATTTGAAGAATCCAAACCACAGCTGTGGATTCAAATTCATCCCAAACAGTTTACAAATATCAGGTACTATGGCCAGTTCATGCAGGTACTTCCAAGTGCCACCTTCTGCCTCTCAAACAGAGGTTGAAAACTGCCTTGCAATATGTCTCAAGAGCCAGATGGTAGTGCCAGAAAGGAGTGCAACAGATAACACATAGGCATATGCACTACTGTGGTCTTCGGCCCCTTGAGATAGTTCTCAAAAATAGGATAGGAAAAGCTCTGCAGGCTGTTACGAGACATTTGCATGCCACAGGCCCACATTTACTCCTCCTACTACTTCATAGATTCAGTTTTCTCAGCTGTCAGCAAGGGATATCTCACAAGCACTAAAACTTCAAAGAAGATTAAATGCTATGTTAAAATTACTGTTCTGGCAGTCAGCTCTGGATGGGAGGATTCTTCTATTATATGAAGTGCTGGGTGAAAATGGTTACCTTTGAGTCATTTTTGTAAAGATTCAGCCTAAACACACTTAACAGTGGGGCAGAGGTCTGATAAAATACACCATTCAGCTAAATGATTGCACTCTTAGTTTTAAACGCTGTCTTAGCATGTTACTAAATATTAATTTTTACAGCTTTAAAGTGACTTACTACTTAAAAAAAAGAAAAATAGTTTGATTTATCCTTCCTTCAGAACTGTAAAATATGTATTGAACCATTATCCCAAGTGTTTCCTGCTTCTGTTTACTAATGAAACGTCTTGACAGTCTTGATTAGAAAGTGTCACTTAGAACTCTTTGATCTGGTAATATAGCAATGACACATTTGACACATTATAAAATGCCAGAATATAAACATAAATGGCACTGCTTTTTTCTGTGAAAAAAATTGCAAACCTCACCATGACCACTAAAGCTAATTCCACCTGATAAAATACATAAATATAAAATACTTTAAGTTTTTAAAATACTAGGTTAATAAAGACTATGGAAGCAGTCCCACAAACAACATTTGTCATCTTATATTAGTCCTTCATATCATGTCTTTAGTCTGGTCTTCTAAATACTAAGTTTAACTTTCTTTGTGATTGTTTTTTAATATACTTTGCTTTAAATTTTATTTTCATTTATTCATTCTATATTTTGCTTTCTTGTAATGATTTTTATGACTTATGGAAATCACCTGCATTATAATTACCAGACACATAACTGAGGCTCTGTCTAAGCAGTTTGCATTCATTTTCAGTATAAATTAAGTGCTTTTTTTCTTTTTTTTTTTTTTTTTTAATCATACTTCTATTACTAGGTAGTGGTATTAGTGAAAAAGTAACATAACATGAAGTCTTAGATCTTGTCAACACTCAGAGAGATTTGCTTGTGTGAGTACACTAAAATATGTCCTGGTGAATGCTCCCAAAGGAAAAGCACTAAAGAAAATTCTTTTTTCCCCAAAAGACCAAAAAAACAACAATTAAAAAAATTTTGCTTCTCCAAATAAGTGACAGTACAAATAAGTCCTAGTGTAAAACAGTGACATGGGTGGGGATAGTTCCACCCTCCAAGTAATAAGTTTTTCACCTTTTTTTGTTTTTTTAAACCTTTTCAAAGATTTCACAGGAGACTGTTCAGATCTATATCCCTGACAAAAATCAATAAATTACCTGTCTTTGTACAAACATTTATTTAATGGCCCCCTAAAATTTCAACAGTTGATTGCATGAATGTTTTTATTATGGATATTTCCTAGGGCATTTGTAATTATTAATTACTTCCATCCCTCACATAGATGTTACATTAGAGATGGCAGGATACATAAATGTTTTTATAAAGGGAATGTACATACAGGCTCAAGCTTCCTAGTGAAATTTATCAGAAAAAAATGAAAAAAGGAAAGCCAAGAGCTTCAGAATTTCATAGGAACCATAAGCATACGCATCACACCTTAAGATTCTTTTAATTAAATTTTCAAGGCTTTCAAGTTCATAACTTCATCTAAAAAGCATGCTTGTACATCTGTAGCAATTTCTAGGTAACGTTTGATTACAAAGGTTAGTTACCATCAGTGTGCATAGTCTAAACACTCATTTAAAGCAGAAGTAGTTGTTTGCTCAATAAACTTAACCATATGTCACATTTTCTGTTTCAACAAAATAGAGTCTGGGAAAGAAAACAAGAAGATTGTCCCTAGATGGCCTTCCACACCTAAGTTTCTATGTGTACATTGCTCAGACATCAGTGAAAAACTTCAGAAGGAGAGTAATGGCCATTAATGTTAACCACCCCATTATGCCAACAACTCAATCCAGCAGTCTCGGGCTTTACATGACACATTTCGGTATATGAAAAATACAACCACCCCTGACCTCTTCACTTCTCTGGTGGCTTCTTTCCACCCTTACACATTGTTCTCCGTACTGAGTCAGGAAAAAAAAAAGTGCGTGATCTCATGGCTAATTGGATGGAGAGACTTGTGGCTAAAAAATATTCCTGTTTTCTGCACTCCTTTTTGCTCCTAAATTAATTTTCAAGTGTGTCAGTCTACTGCCCAACCTGCTGAACCTTTGGAATAACACAGAAGACAGGGTGGTGTTGACATGAGGACAACCAGCAGAAGACAATACCTGTCCAAGAGAGCATGCCTCCGATTGTGGCTTTAGATTATCATTTGTCACAGACTCATGTTATAAGGACACTTAAAGGAAAAAAAGAAAAAAAAGAAAGTTGCAATGTGCCATACTACATCCAAGCCAGATCTCTAGCATTTTTTTTTTAAATTATGTTTATATCCTTTTTCAGATAACTCAATATGGTCTGCTAAATTCATAAATACAAAAAGAATGAGTATTAATGTTTTAATTCACAACAATCCTGAAAGACCAACACTGTATCCACAATGATGAAGGAATTTGGCTGCTTACCCTGTGCCATACACAAAAGAAACTGGAAATAAAATCCTGACTGAAGTAGCCAAGAGAAATTCTGATTCTTGTAGAAAAATCTGTGTGCTAATCTCCTGTATAGAATTGTAGATTTTCTAGAACTATTTTAATTCCATTTTCTTGATAGGAAAAGAGTTATTTTAGTTAAATGCTAAATGATTTATTTCAAGACAGTTAAACTTAAAATTTCCCTAATGCATAGAGAATTGTAATTTACAGTCTATCATGTCATGCTGAGGAGGCTCCCACAAAGGTGTTGCCATTGATTTAGTGGCTGGCTATCAGGGCAAAGCCACCCTGCTCTTGTCCCCAGGCACCAGGTTGTGACCAGGGATATCCAGTGCCTTTCCATCCCTGGTCCTCCGGCATCACAAAGAGGGGAGGATTTCATTGACAGGACTCTAGAGAGGAACATCTATTCACCACTGTTAAAAGTAATCTAGAGGCAGTTTGGGGGGCTGGGACTGGCAAGAGCATGAAGAAGCTGTAAACCATTTACCTGTTTTTGCCATTTATCAAGCAGCCCAGGTACTGGGGGTAAGAGTTAAGGTTATGGAGCCAGCACACCAGCGCTACACACAGATAGCTAGCTTGAGGTCTGCATGCACAGTTACCTAGTTGGGAAGGCATTTTCATACTCCAAAGAGAGGAAAAATAAATAACTTTAAAAAAAAAAAGTCGGTAGGGAAATTATTGCCAATTCATTTTTAAGAGCAAAGGGAAAAAAGCATAACATGCTATGCCACCTGTAATCTTTCTAGATTTCTAACTGTCGTCTCATTTATGCATATTATAACAAGGTACATTTTGATTGTTAACAGGAACCAATTTATTTTGTGTTTTGGACTCCCTCTCCACACAGTTTTGTGAAATCTTCTTACCGATCACCATGCCTGAGGTACAACCAAACTATTGTTTCTTGCTTGTGCGTGACAGCCACCCAGGTAAAATCCCTGTATGCCTATAAAGTGACAGAATAAGAAAGCAAGTGAGAGCATTCCTTGCATTGCCCTCTATTTGCGAGTGAAGACAGATCATCCACTGGGTCTTATCGATTGGTCCCTGCCATGGGGACTCCAGGGTCCTCAGCAGTGTTTATGATATTTTACGCCACATTAACTGTTGAGATGATATGCTATGACAGATCTTTAAAAAAGTGTACCCCTGAGCTCTAAATTGTTCCAATTATGCCTTTAGCATAACAGTTGCCTACCAAGGGGCACCGCTCAGTGCCTTAGGAAAAGAAGCAGAGATGGGGAGCCAATAATCTTCACATATGCTGACCTCCCTCTACCCTCACCCAGCAGAAACCTGTCATTGCTTTCCTTCACTGTAGCTTTTCATAATCCTTAACATATGGCCTTTGTTTTGATAGGCATGAAATTACATCAAGGTCATTTTTAATAACTGTCAATAGCCCCAGAACAGCGGTCAGCTTTATTGACACCTTAGTTGAAGGGCTCAGAGAGCTGTAAGTAGTGCACAGACTCTGCTTGAGAAAGCTGATCCACTGGGAAACAGATTATTATTGATATTAGTAAATTAGTATTGATAGAAATTTGATGACTATCGTGCATCTGGATCCCTCCACAATACACTAATGTCAACCAAAGCCCACAGCTCCCTCCATTTCAGACAGGCAATTTATTTGCATTCTCTACATCTCTTTGTTGGAGGGTAGGAAAGGGGAATAGCAGGAAGAAAGGGAAAGAGAAAAGCATGCAGGACAACAGCAACTTATGCTTGCAGACACATATGAAGTAGCTTCAGAAAAACAGAAGCTTCTATGGAAGTATCATTTTTTTCTTAACTGGAGAGCAAAACTCCCTCCCACGCACATTCATTCATTGTCCTGTTTGTGCCATTTCCCACTTTTCCAGCTCTATTTCTGCACCTGCTTGGCTTGGCCTAACCGGAGGTAAACACGAAGTGTTGCATCTGATATAGATGTTGTTAAACATTTTGGAGATTTTTGCAATAATGTCTAACACTGTCCATACACTACTATGTCTGTCTGCATTATATAAAGCCAGCAAACAAATAGCGCAAAGCACTGTGTACTTTGGTTCAGTTTCTTATGCATTCATGTAGGAAAGACAGGAGAGTGAAGTTCGCCATTGGTTTCTATCATTTTTCCACAATGACCATATGCCTGTGATTGCTATGACATAACACATTGATTTTAATAAACAGATATTTAGAGGCCCTGAATTGAGATCAAGCATGCCTCCAAATGCCAACAACATCGAAATGAAATAGAAACTCTGACAGACTTGGAAAGTCAAAGAGATAATGACAAAAAAATACAGACAGCTTTACTTAAACCTGAGTAACCCGAAATGTATTCTAACCCTGCACGGGGAATGATGGTTTCAATATTCTCCATGTAACATGCAAGACAGTAAGCACTTGAAACCAAATATAAGCTGCACAAGTTTAATTCTTATTCTCCTCTTTTACTTTTGCATTAAAAAAAAAGTTTCAATTCTCAGTCTAGTTTTCACTCTCATCTGTATTAAAGAGTTATTATTCAAAACTATGTACAGCAGTTGAGGATCCTGCCTGACAACTCCATCTGTTTGACAACTACATTTTAACATGTTCACTTACTTCCAGGTCAACATTTCAGTCCCTTTCCTAATAGTAACCCACATAGGGTTAGTTAATTTGAATGCTCTGCCCACTGTTGCCAGATACAAATATGAGCCTTTACCACATCACACAAAGCAGTTTTCACAAAATACCTTTCTTTTTCGTAAATGGAATCAGATTGATATCTACTATAGCAATAAACAGTAAAAATAATACCAACTTAAACATTCCTTGTTCCATTGATTAAGATTTCCCTTTATATCAGATATTGAAAGACTGTAAATCATATGAATACCATAAAATCAGGTGTGATACTAAACAGCCTAGTCCCAAGAGAAACCTGTAGCCAGAAAATGTAGTGGAATAAAATGGGAGACGAATATATTTATGAGAGCAGGGCCAAATCTGTTCTTTATACACCTAATAGCTGCTGCTACTAGAAACAAACTAGAAAGTTTAAGAGAATTAAGGAAATTCAGAAACTACACAAAGCCTAAAGTGACAACGAGTATTTTTGATACTGAACAAAACTGAAAAGTGCAGGGGGAAAAAAAGCAACTGTAACTGGAATTTTACACAACTCCTTATATCAGTTCCTTTAAGAAATCTCTCACTGCCAACCCTGCTGGGAATTTTACTTTTCAACCATCTTCACTGAGCAAAACCTGCCTTCTCACTGTTTGGCAAATCTTCCCAGTAGCACCAATACACTCAGAAATCAGTAATATTCATCGTGACTTTAATATAATATCATTACACCTTGAAGACCACCATCAGCAGTGCAAAGAAGAGGCAGATAAAGCGTTGATTCTCATAACCACTCTTGAGCTGACTAAAACCAAGTTTTACTAGATTCCCTACTAAACTCAGTCCAAAGTATTTTCTGTATACCAGTTAGTTCAGCAGATATATATGAAACTTCATTAGCTCTGCTAACCCTAGTGCCCAGTGGGAGAAAGTAAAGACAGAAACAGACTCTCCTGAGCGATACCTAGCGAATGTCAATGGGCACAGCCATAAACCTAAGAAATTGGTTTCCTTACTTAAACATAAGGAAAAAAACCCCACAACTTTCTTACTGTGAGAGTTATCAAACATTATAACAGATCTCCAGAGAAGTTGTGGAGTCTCCATCCTTTGATATCTTCAAAAGCCAGCTGGACACAGGCTTAAGCAATCTGCTGTAGTTGGCTTTATTTCAGCAGAGGATGTTGCACTGGATGGTCTCCAGAGGTCCCTTCCCACCTCAGCTATTCTGTGCTCCCTGCCCCCTCAAATTACTTTTCTCCTCCACAAGTGGTCTTTCGTTCCTACTCTAATACCTAAGGGTTTTTTTTCTTTCATTTCTCTAAACAGCATTAAACAACTTCTCTCACTGCTCCTCCCAAGAAAAACTTCCCAAGCTTCACACATTAAAACCAATTCAGATTCAAAATTCTTCTAAAACAATTCACAGGTTGTCAAGCTAACAAGATACTATTAAGACAAAATGCTAATTTAGTAGCATGTGGTTGCCTCACTGAAATACTCACATGCATTTTGACATATACAGGAAAAAAAACCCACGGTGGCAGTATGTAAGTTAGGTGCTCTTCACCTTCCACGTCTACAGTTATAACAGAGAGAAGCTGAATTTGCACATGAGGAATCCAAATGCATCCAAAATGCTGGGCAGGACCAAATGGAAAGTGAGTATTACCCAAGTACTCTCATTACATCAGCTAGATTTGTTGCCTTATCCTGGAACAATGGACTCAACAATGTTGCATGATTTGTGTGTCCATGTGTGAGTAGGAAACAGCTGATTGTTTTGTTTTGATTCTAAATAAAAAGAATTGTATTAAGATTTTATTTCAAACTTGTTTTGAGTCAGTTATCTGTCTAAGTTCTTAAGTGTTAAAGAGGATGAGAAAAGCTTAGGAGGTTGGTTTGGGTGGGGCAGGGCTTGGGGATTTTTCTTTTGCTATTAGTTCAGCTGAAATCATAAACTTGTTTATAAGCAAAAGCATCTCTAAAAATACCTCCTCACACAGGTTTGACAATTCAGTACATTTTGCAGTATACCAGAGGTTACATACTCACTTTCAGAAAATAACAAAACACTTCACAAACATCCATTTGATGTGAATTAGCTTGGGAATCAGCTACAGCTGGTTTGGGTACCTAACCTGTTAAGAATACAACAAGAAACTATGTTTCACATTTCCCGGGAGACAAACACTTATTTACATGCAACATACTACTGTCTTTCTTTATTGTATGCAATTTAGTGACAAAGATAACTACATTTTCTACTTTTTACTTCTGTATTTCTGTCTTGCCTTAGTAAGCTCTTGATGTCTGTCATAAATTAGTTTCATATGTCTGAAAACTATATTCATGCTGTTAATGAGGATGACCTCCCAGACAGCAGGAAACAAATGCTGCTAGCGCACTGTCTGGCTACACAAGGTATACATTTTAGGCAGCCTTTCGTTTTCAAAACTGTTTTCACGTTACTTCAGTTTCAGCTTGTAAAAGCATTTTTGGGCCTGATACGAATAACGTAACAATGTAACTAGGCAGAGTGAGCAGCACTGACATATTGTTATTCTAAATAAATGAAATCTTGCCGAGAAACAGGACTGGAAACAAGGTGACTTTCCTCGCAGGTGAGCACCCTCACGCCCAGGTTTCACAATCACCCTTACTCAGTTCCTTTTACAATCCTTTGCTGAAAGTTATGGGGCCACTCACGGGAAAATAAGGACTTCAAATAGGAAGGCTGAGAGGTTGTTATCTCGGAGCATCTTTCCGGTACTGGGATGAGTAGGACCAGGTAAAGCCTTCACCAGGGAAGGTGAAGTCTGCTCCTGGGAAGGGGAGTTCTTTGGTCCAAGGCCTTGTTTTCAGTCAGGACACCAGAATCATAGAATGGCTTAAGCTGGAAGGGACCTTGAAGATCATCGAGTTCCAACCCCCCTGCCATGGGCAGGGACACCTCCGGCTAGACCAGGTTGCCCAAGGCCACGTCCAGCCAGGCCTTGAACACCTCCAGGGATGGGGCTTCAACAACCTCTCTGGGCAACCTGTTCCAGTGCCTCACCACCCTTAAAGTGAAAAACTTCTTCCTAATGTTTAATCTAAACCTGCCCTCTTCCAGCTTAAAGCCATTCCCCCTCGTCCTATCACTACATGCCCTATTGCAGTGTTGTCTGCTTCATAGAAAGTGAATGCTTTACCTTCTAGGCTAAAAGGGCAATGACAGCTTCTCTAAATCAACCATACTGTGAACAGCATCTAATTTCCCTTTGGAAAGTTAACCTAAAAACTAAAATGGAAAAAAAAATCTGTACAGAACTGTCTATTTCACAATTTCAAAACCAACAATTATTGTTCTTCAATATGAAATTATTAATTCAATTCTGCGAATACTTTCTTGTTTTTCTTTTAAACAAGTAAACTATCTAGGGAAAAAAAATAAATGCCCGGTTTGAGTCATGAGACCTGCCAACTTCATATTAAAAATTCCACCTATAGCTTATTGCTGGGCTGCGGCCATTTGATAACATGCCAAAAGACTTCTCAGCAAGCACTTTCAAAATATTGGAAATCCAGTATGCTGGGACCACAGGCAAAACACAGTAATATTTATGAAGTGATACCACCCAGCAAGAAAACAGAACCAGTGCTTGTGAATCAAAACTGAACAAACATCCATAGGGAAGACAGACAGAACACAAAGAGGTCAGTAGCTGTAGATTCAAGATCTCCTTGGCATAGGTTGGAGTATTATTTACTATGCTTTCACTGAATCCACTTTTCAGATATAAGCGATGCTTAGCCTTTTATATGGAGTAGGAGAGGTGAGGTGGAAATCCTAGAATATGCAACACTTGTGAATCTGTAGAAAAAATGCAAACAAAATAAACAGACAACTTGCTTTACCTTTGAGGAATGTAACACTCAAGTGTGAAAATTAATCTGAAAAGAAGAAAAAACCCACCTGCGAGTGGGGAACGCTTCAATGGAACCCAAACCTAAGAGGCAAGCTGGAAATTAAATGTACCCTTAACCACTGAAAAAAGGGCCTTGTAGCCTGAAATAATGAGTTAAAAAGGTCCCAAATATTATCCTAATGACCTATTGAACAATATAAATTTCACCTCTCCCACTGACTGATTTATAGCAATAGCTAAAAAAGAAAAGTCTGCAATGGTAGAAAAGAAAAAAAAAAAAAAGAAAAAATAATCCCACAGAATAAATAGAAGTGATAAAAGAACTGAACCTTCTCCAAATGTACAGCCAGATGTGAAAACAAAGGTTGCAATCAGAACTATGCATAAAAAATAGGAACACATCACTACCTAATCGCAACCCATTCTCCACTGGCAGTTCAGCTGGTGTTTTGATAATATCTGTTCACATCCCATTCCTCTTCTGCATGTGCAACAAACGATTAGCAAAATCTTTATAAAGGAGAAAGGGGGATAGAGAACTACAAGCTATATATTATTTCAAATTATTAAGGCTGGGCCTTTTTTCCTTCTTCCCGTGCTCTCCACACATGAAGAATATGTCTCTTAAATAACTATCAATATGGACGTGGGATATAGCAAGGGGAAAAATTAACGCAGCTACATTCAGATTCTCTAGAAAACTATTTCCTTCAGATAGTCTGTAATCTCAGATTGCAAATATTATTTGCTAGCCTTAGAGAGCACTTTGGTAATAAAGTAGGTATCTTCTGAAACATGTTAATTAAAAGGAAAAGTGCCCCAAATTTTTTGAAGGGGGAGGGGGAGAGAAACGCATTATTATGGGGGGAATTTCATCCCTGGATATTACATAGAAAAATAGCCATGGAATGGAATGTATTTCAATGCTTTTTTTTTAGGTAGATGCTATTCAAGTTAAAAACAAACCCCAAAAAATGACTCTCAGACTGTGTTGTTGTGACATATGAGAACTTATTGCAAAACTTGAGGTCTATATAAAAATCCCACAAAGCAAACACACCAAAAAACAGTGTTAATAATAAATATTAAATCACCTGGGTGAAATTTTGCCAAAACCCTTGGCAATGTATAGAAGAGCAAAAAATATTTTACTACATATAATGTACGCATTAAAAAAATTAGGTAACATCTTAAAATTTTGGCAGCTACAAAAGCATCATGATACATATACTGTTTTTTCCCGCTTACCTCATTAGTTAAAAACAACCACACATTATTTCTGCTTAATCTTACACTGAGTAAGAGAATTCCTCATGTTTGAAGAACACATTAAATAACACAGTTCCAATTCACTCACTAAAATATAGTTCATATTCCAGCCACAAGTGTGCCTTTTTCCATAGTGTAGTCAGTCATCCAGTGTAGCAAGATATAGGCAAGCTTTATTATAGTTAGCTTGCTACCAGAAAATACAGTGCAACTTGCAGAACCTGTGCTAACAATAGGATGCCTTTGCTTGCATAGAGCACTATATGTTATTACTCATCACAGTTTACCCAGAAACTATCCGACTAAGTGAGCTCAGTAAGCTCAGTAAGATAACATCAGCCAGGGCTGTGTCTATACTGTCAACATACTGTTAGCCCAAATTTTTTGATGAATGCAAAATTTTTAAGAACAAATTCCTTGAAAGAAAAAAATCATATAATCTCTTTTCAGAGAAGAAAAAAACTAAAAAAACCCAACCAAAACTACCAAAAACCCCACCAACCAAAGCCCCAACAAACACGACACCCCCCCCCCCCAAAAAAAAATCAAAGTTTAAATAGCAATACTTTAAGAATACTTCATCTTGGTTTTGAAGACGCAGAAGTCCCAAGAACAGATTTCAGTTCACCATGCATTTAGAGGGAATCCTGTTGTTTAAGAGCAGGAAACAAGTTTTTCAAGTGGCATGCTCTGTGTTACCACTTTAATGCAGTGGGAGATCTCTGTAAGAGACTCTGGTAATTGCATGACCTTTGGTTCAAGCTCGAACATGCACTTTTGTTCCACCTGATAGTCTTAGTTTCTCATCGTGGCTCCATTTTAGACCCAACAGTACCTTTCTGGTATTGCTTTTCAACCTCTCTGCTAGCTTAGGAATGGATGCTGAACTGGACAGCAGAGATCTCACAGGTAGGTGAGGTTCTCCTGCATTTTTGTAACCTCTAGGCTACTCCCATGGCAGGGGTGCACAAGGGGAGTCAGTGAAATCATGACATGAAAAATCTCAGGCCAAGTGTATGCAGTGTTGTAGCATTTCCAGAACAACAAAACAGATGCTTTTGAGACTGCCATGTAGCTCTTGGCTGGAGAACCTGTGAAAGCAGAAAGCCAGAGAGCTGGAACTGCATGCCAGGAGCATATCACACAGCGAGCAAAGAGGCACTGTAATACCACAGCCCTAGATTATGCTACCCAGGAGGAATTTGGTCTGATACTGAAAAAACGGCTTATGGGAGAGATGGAACACGGATTCCAAGGAACTGGAAGACACTTTGGATGAGACAGCATTTGTGCTTTAAACCTCTCCCAGGCTCATTCTCAGGTAGAAGGGTGATGGGAGAAAATGAACGATATCTCTGAGAAAGCCTGTCCTGCAAAAAGATTTTTCTTGTCCTGATACATCTATACTGAGGGAGGTGCAATGAAAACCAGAATTCTGGAGGACTTCAACCCCTCTTTGCGCTCCTGGTAAATAGTATACCAGGAACCTAGATGCATCAAGGAAAAAATCACCTACTTTTGGGACAGGCACCAAAGACTTTGGCTTAAAGGACTGAAAGTGCTTTACAGATACCTCACGGATATGAGCAAGATGGATCTCCAAATATTTTTTTTTTTTTCCAGAGATTGACTTGATATAAATAAGGCAAGCAAGGAGACTAAAGTGGAAGTCTGAGCACTGCTTCAGAGGAGTGAGACTGAAGGACAATATGCATGAGCTCCTTGTACCTCCGTCCTGTAGAACCACAATATGTCAAGCAGTGTACTTGGCCACCACATACGTAAGTATCTGTTCACCCCCCTGTTTGCAGGGAGGTTGGTGAATAGGTACTGTTTGTTATGAGCCTGTCACTGTCATCAGAAAGTATATCATGGTTTTCATAAAGTAAAGCTTTAATTAAGCAGTAAAAACCAGAACTTTTGCAAACATTTAAAGCAACATTAAAAAATAAAGTGCAAGATTTGACTGCTCTACACAAGTCATATATCATTGCATTTAGGTTTAGTAAAGCAAATCTTATTTTCCATTGGGTTTAAGCAGAAAATGTACTCAAACATCTCATGCTAACGCTGGCAGAGACAGCACGCTTGGTCTGAGCCTTGCGAGCATAGAAGCCCCCCAGGGAATGTTGAGGCACAACCACTTGATGCCTGCACAGCATCCCTTCTTGGTGCAACTGATTACGTATCTGTTTTTCCTTCTGCCTTTAGCATGGTCTTCAGATCACCTGAGAGAAGTTAAAAGATGAATTCTCTTGACTTAGCTCTCAAGACAGTTTAACTGCAACCTCTGTCAAGGATGCCATGATGATGGCCCTGACAAAATTATTAATGAGACGTAGCTAACAAAGACTGTGTTTCCCTGGTAAAAAAAATACAGGGAATGGTTCATACTTAATAGATAGTTCACCAGTTCCTATAATGCATAGGCACTCTTTCCATAACCATTGCCCTAAGGGATTTGGAAAGGACTCCTGTGGTTTGGGTAATAAGCAAAGGATAGAGACAAAGTTTAGTTATGTAAAGATACTACACACTATGGTGGTTCTGGCTGAGATGATGATAATGAAGAGTCCAAAATTACAGCCCAGTAATGTTGATCAGCAGCAGAAGAGGTACATTGTGAGTCTGTAGGTGGAAGGAAATTTTGCCTTGGCATCTTTCACATTCAGTGTTTTATGGAAGGGACTACCAAGGACCAGTGCCATCTGAAGAGAATAATTTGCTTGACTGACATAAGTTTAGGGCTTTACCAATAAGTGTGAGAATCAAACATAGATGCTTCCATAAGGCTGGCTTTAACACTCACAGATTTTAAATTCAAGTCAGGTGATAATACATCTATGGAAAGTAAATTATTTATATGCAAACATCTTCAACAGTAACATGTTTTTCAAGAATATTTTCAAAGGGGTTTAATGCATTTTGTTTACAATGGATTAAAAAAACATTGGCACAATATTTATACAATTGTTTATGGTACAATAGTAATAGCTGTACAAAATTAATCTTCTTATAATTGTTCAACTTGAATCATAGAAGTTGACATTCTTGGTTTGTAAACAGCCTACATTTGCAGTGAAGAGGCATATTCTTGTGTATGATTCTTCAACCAAAAGCAACTATCAGGTAACTGTTAGAATTAAAAACAATTAAGATCTTAAATAGGCAGTTATGGCAGCCATTGCCATAAGCTGAAACAGAACAAAAAAGCTCCACTCTGATTCATTAGGCATTTGTCACAATGTATACACTGCATGCTTTTGTTTGAATAGAAAAGCAATTATGTTTTTAATACACTTAAATTCTACTCATCTTCTCATCATCCTAGGATAATGAGTCATTAGAAAAAGAATATTATATACAGCAATACAGCTTATTGTTCTGTGCAAATTATTATTGCATCAGCTGAACATAAGTACCTGACAGTTAGGAAAGCTTAGTTGTCAGCAGTTTCTGTTTGTGCTTGTACTATCCATGCAAGCCTCCAGAAGGCTTTTTCTTCATCTAGCCCCATTTTCTGCTATTACTGAACCTGAAGTTCATGACCCTTGCATCAGATATAGGAAGAGAGGACACAAGTTGATGACATCAAAAAAATCTCTGTATAGCTGCCATGTGAGTGGCTCCCATGAGGCACAGATACATCTGAAGCAAGTCCAGAATGTACAATTACCATGACTACAGCAGAGTAACTTATTTAATACAGCAAATAGTGGATAATAAATAAATAAATAAATATAATACTATTTTTCATATAAATCAACATCATCAAATTGCTGGAGTACACAGTTAAGGCAGATAGGCTGGAGAGAACATTGGTTTTAAATGAGGAGAGTCAGAGTTCAGGCTGCTTTCTACAGATGACCTGATTATCCTCAAACCAATGCCAAGATAAAAATCATGCTTCCACACCCATAAAGCTACTATATCAGCTCTGAAAAGGGAGCTATGAAAAACCACAGTAGCCAAGGTGAAATGTTAGGCAAGGTTAAACTATCAGTCTTTAAATGGTATATGCTATGTCCTTGTCCTCACCTACTGCAAGATGTCAGGAGCATGACCTCGCACAGGCTAGGGATACTGCAGTAGTCATCTCCATGAGAAGTGAATCTTTCTCCTGCAATGATGTCCAGACCAATGCCGACTATTAGCTCTGCTGGAGCCATTACCCCACAAGCCATAAACAGCATAAACAAAGACAGATAATTGGTTAAAAATGTTGAGAGGCTATATTTTTACTGCCCAAACTAATGGTTCTTTAAAGTAGGACTCTGCCATTCCTTATTATATTACTGTGTTTAAAGCAAGTCTAAAAATAAATGGGTGTTTCACAGGTAATAAAGATAGAAGGCCAAAATTCTGCTCTGCAATAATTGTTATTTACAAAAGTCACAAAAGCAACTTGCACCATAATGTCTCTCCATTAAGTTTACAATTAACAGAAACTAATAGAAAAAGTATTCTTTCTGAATATAATTGGTTCAATTGGCTTCTCAGACAAGATTTCAACACACCTTGGACATCCAAAACTGAATTTACTATATCAATGAATCACTGCACTTGATCAGCATCAAAATAAGGAATAGGTACATGCATGTGGCAGAACAGTTAATTGCTTCCTATCTTACAGTGATAGGGGCATGCCATTAATTCTCCAGCATATGGCACAAAATTAGAGCCTATTGCTACTACATTTTCATCATGTTAGAATGTTAATACTAGGTTGAACTCTTTATGTAAATCTAATAAAATACATGAGAAATAAGATTCAGGTCTTAGGAAACTCTCTTGGGTTTTTTTTTTTCCTAAATAGTAGATTTTAAACCACAAGTTAATAACACATACAGAGAAAGCATTTTAATGTCTTTTACACAGTTAAAGGGAAGCAAGAACAAATGATAAATAGCTGCATATATGCAGTACTAAGGTTACCCTCAAAAATAAAAGCTTTCGTTGCAAAGTTAAAGGCATCATATACCATAAGTCTTTCATAAACACTTTTATGATCCTTTTTTGAATCCTAATGCACTCCTACTGAAGTTTCTGGTAAAGGTTTATATCATATTATGTTTACAGAAATGCTATTTTAAAGGTTTTACAGTAAAAGATGCTATCAAGATAGACATTCTGATAATAAGCAGAAATAAACTGAAGCAGAAATTGACTTATGCTAAACAAAGCTTTTTTGGATTCTAAATATTATAATGCTCAGCATATGCTTAATCTACAGATCTATTTGACTGCTGATTTTCTAATGATGATATTGACTTGCTGTTAATAGAAATATGCAGCACATACTTGCTAATTGTGATAAGCATACACTGCAAACCCGTTTGATTGTTAAAATTCCTAATGATGATATTGATGCAATATTGACATGCTGTTGAGAAAAAAAAGTCAGCATGCAGCGAATGGTTAAATGAGGTAGGATACATCAGATATCTGTTTGATTGGTAAATTTCTAAAAATTACTCTAGAGCATTTTCAAGGAAATAAAAAAAAGTGTGCAACAAATGCTATTCTAAATATTCTACACTGTAGTACTCTTCAAGCAGTATATGTATATTTTTGTGTTTGCTCTGAAAACATTACATATATAATTAAAAAAAAACATATTTCAAGATCTTTTGGGTAGCATGCCACTAAAAGAATCGTATTAAATGAGTACTGTATTTTAATAGATTTTGCAACCATTTTTTTCCAGAAGAGAAAGAAATTCAAAATTAAGGGGGTTTTTTTGAAATAAATTTTTATTAAATAAAAAAAAAATAGCACACGACTGCAATCTGAAGTCTATTAAGAAAATACTAAATGCAGAACTGTAAATGCAATTTTTTAGTGTGAAACAGACTTTGCATTTTAAAATTATTATTATACCATAAAAAAAGAATATGAAGTGATATATTAGTATTGAAGTGGAATGCTTAGAAGTTTTCCTGGAAATTATCATTACAAGAGAAAAGCAACGGTTTTGGCAGTAAATTGCATACCTTAATCTCTTTGATTTAGTACCTATGATGGCACAAATAAAATTTCAAATTTGTTATTTCCTAATCTGTTACTCCCCCATACAACAACAACAAAAAAGCCAAACACACACCCCCCAAAAAAGCCCCAAACAACAAACCAAAACCAAACCAAACCGAAAAAAACCCACACCACTCAAACTGAAAACTTATGATGGGGGCAGGGGAGAAGAGAAACCCAGCAGCACAGTCGAACACCGAGTGCTCCACGGCAGCAGAACTCGCGCTTCAGCACGAATAACGCATCTAATCTCTGATGTAAATTTTTGTTTCATCAACAATATAAGTGATTTAATACTGACTGAACTGATCCAAATCACATTAATTCTCAACTTCGGATGCACGTTGGATGGCCCTTCGTATCTCGGAGGATAGACTGCCATCTAGTGACCGCAAGAGCGTTGTCAATCACAGACGAATCGACACCCGGATAGAATTGGGAAGCATTCCGAGCTCCGGCTGTTCTCCCCCTACTCCTCGATCCCCCTGCTCTCTTGGCCAAGGTAGGCACGATGCCTACGCTGTAGGTCTTCCAGATCCACTGCTGAAAGGTGGATGTTCACAATTTTTCACCACTGAAACCTGCAACAGACCAGAATCCCGGGTGCTACCATTTACTAATCCACAATGAGACCAAGGAAGAGATGAAAGCTTAAGCAACAGCAGCAAACTCCAAGCAAAGAGAATGATAAGCATATGTATAAGAACAAAACCAAAAATAAACAAAGCAGTAATATCTATGTGGTTATTTCTGTCAGCTCTAGCTGCTTGTTTGTGTCTAACACACTCAAAATTGGCAGAAAAAAGTTAATACATTGGAAAACATAACCCTTATAATAATACAAGTCTGTTGAAACCTAGAATTGTCCACTCCTGACAGCACAATAGTTGCATAATTAACCATGTCTTCCTTTAACACGTACATTATGGTCTGCCAGTTCCATGCGCACACCGGAATACATGATACTGTGCAGACAAGGAAGTGCTGTTTACTTCAGCCTCAACCCATTCACCTCTTCAGGCTATAGAATCAGTGAAGCTATAAAAGATCTAAGAGCATATGAACAGAGTCAAGAAATAAGCACTTGTACAAGTGTTTGGATATGCAATTAGTACATGGGAAAACATTTTAAGAGATGATGATACATCATTTTGATCCTTCCCGCCTGTACAGCAGGAGGGATTAAGAAGTTGATACACTCTGTATTGCCAGTTTTCCTATACATTGCCATAAGCAACATGACACAGGAGGAGGGGAATGATAGACTCAGAAGAAAACTTTTTTGTATAATCAAGGTAGTCACTGCTGCTGCTACTACTACTTCCCTGAAGGAAGATAGCAACATACAGAAAAACCATACTTGGAACAAGATGTTTCTATAGCATACCAACTTGAATAGCTGGACAAGGCAAACACATAATGTTCTATTGGAGGTACTTAAGCTAAATGGCTAAAGCAGCTTTCACAGGTCAATAAATTATAAGAACTTGAATGTGGCCTTGGAACAGGTGCAAACTAGAACTTGGTGTTTATTTGTCTTTTGTAAGATAATATTTGTTCCTCTGGAATATGAGGTTCAGGTGGTCTCCACAGTGATGAACTTGCAAAACAGTTTGCCTGAAGAAAATTCTGAGGTGCAAGATATAAAATTGATGAAAAAGGAGGGTGAGGTTATGAGCAAGTCAGAGATTCGTTCAGGTGGTTAGAAACCACCTTCTGTGATATCCTGAGTGACAAGATTCCTCATCTTGCAGAAAAAGAGTAAAAACCACCTGATTTGTATACAGTGTAATGCACCTGTTGCTGGTGCCTAATCCTGCTCCTAATCTTGGGCTTCAGCTCTGAACTTTCAGCTTTTCATACAGTCAGAGAAGTGGGTCCGGCAAGAACACAACACAGAATTATAACATCTCAGCCCACCCAAAAACCCCAATAGGTTTGGGCTGGTGTGGCGACAATGCAATATGTAAGAGTATAGTATTTAGACCTGGAGTTCCTGATTTTCCTGTTCTTTAATTTAGGGGAGGTGTGGTTCCTTTCCTTCACTTCACTTGCCTGCCACCAAATGGGTAAATGACTATAGATAGGCCTATGAAGGACAGTCCTGAGTATATAGTACAAGTATAAGAAGGTATTTGTTCCTTAGGTTTATCATGGAACTACAGTTACATTCTGCAATATTCATGAAAAAAAATCCACCTTTGTTTTCAAATGTTGCTTTCTATACTGAAAATATTGAATATTTTTGGCCTCTAGATTAACCTGAATAACAATACCAACACACCTGATTTTGGTCAACTCTATAAATTTTTACAGGAATAAAGACCACAACTTTTTACAGGATTTATGAATAGTTTTTCTTAAAATTTTATTTGATCACAGAAATAAAGCTGAACTTAAAGGGCCTGTGGTAACATATTTCCAAGAAGAAAAAGGCATTAACTAAATTTTACTTTTCATACTTCATCTGTGGTTACAGATGTCATTCCACTGAGGATTAAAGAGGGGGAAAAAAGCAGGATGGGGTGGGGTGGGTGGTGTTTATATCAGACAATTAAGAAGTAGTTGCCAATACAACCTTTATTTTAAAAAAAAGTCAAATATCATTTGATCAATTTTTTTTCCACTCAGTATAATCCTCTCAATCAGTAGAACTTTTAGTTTAAGTTTTGTAGTAAAGAATTTTTTAAGAACATTAACTTTTTAGTGTTACAAATAAAGTTTTATTCTTTCCTAACATCATGCCTCAGCTCTTGAGCCAATTAAAAATTAGCTATGTTCTGCGAGCACTTCTGACAATGTGAAGCCTGTGAGAAATTTCAACTTTCTAATTCAGAATAAAAAAGAAAACAGTGAAGTATTTAATTTCAGTTTAAAAAAAAAAACCTACACAAGACCAATACAGTTGTTATATTATCTGTCAGTGCAGTGAGAGCTGTTTCTTAGCTACCAGTTAATAGAGAAACTTCTGGTTTCAGCAGATGAAGAAGGAAGAAAGCCTAAACTTTTAAATCTTGGATAAAGCAGCAAGGTTAGGAAGGAAGTGCATTCAGACAGTGCAACAACATGTCAGCCCAGCGTTGTCCTTATAAAGTCACAGATGAGAGAAAGATGGAGTTCTAAGAAAGCTCAAGAAGTAAAAATAGTATGGATGGGAGATTAAAAAAAAATAATCTATGTAGTATTTCAAATTATGCAATTTCTTCTGGAAGCAAGAAAGGCACCTTCCATCAGTGTCACGTACTGTCTTACTACTGTCACTTACTACACTACAGTGTAGACTTACTGTCTTCAAAGTCGTTATATTCTGACAGAAATGTCCAAGAATCTACTTGCTGTTAAGCCATCTTTTTCACCTTATGAATCCAAAATATAAACAGGAACAAGAAATAAAACTTGAGAATAAAGCCAGCCTAGCATCAGAAAACGCCAGCTTCTGCTGGTGCTGCAAAGGGAGGATTTGCCACCTCAGTGCATCACCCTGAGCATCGTTTCCCCTTCTGGCAGGGGCTGCCATGGATAGATCAGCAGAACAGAAACCCATGAGCTTGTGCATCCTTCCTTCCTTCCTTCCCTCCCTCCTTCCTCTCTCCTTCCCTCCCTCCCTCCCCCCACAGCCCTCTGGCTGTCATCAGTGGGCAGCTGGTTTTGGGACAGGCAAGGAACAGCCACTTAGTCTGGGAAGCAGATTTACTTTGCAGGAGCAGGAAGTTAAAGGCATCTATGGACAGTAGACCTTATTTGAAGGATCAAGATTCCCTTCAGGCAGCTATACTCAGTGCTCCCAAGCAAAGCTGTACTGGCTCAGGGACCATGTATGACCACAATACACAACAGAGGTTCTGTCTTCTGAACAGGCTGAATCCATTCATCTCACACTGATTCTACGTTGTTCAGGATATAGTAAATTCAACTTGCCTTTACCATAACTGTTCTTTTTCTGCATTATTTATTCATTTTTTGGTCTGCTTACAGTTAAGTGCCACAAATACAAAGAGTAAGGTTATTCATGAAAATGCAGAAAGACTAATCAGATATTGGAGAGGAACAGTATAAGAAAATAAGTGCTCGTTTCAAGAGTTATTAAAGAGCACAGGGAACACTGCAGGAAAAGATAGGAGCATTCCTGTGGTTGTCACTAGACACCTAATGCAGGTCAGTTTATATGCCAGTGCTGTGTGTAAGCGTGCAAAATTAAAAAACAAGCAAACAAAAAACCGCCCCACCAACAAACCTGAATCTCATGAAACCCATCATCTAGCAGGAACCCTACAGATAAACTAGGCTTAACAAAACATGGGACGTCTTAGACCTATCTTAAAGAAAAGATAAATGAAGGCTTCAAACTGCTAAACAAAGTCATTCTGAATCGCCAAGAACAGTGCAATCCACAGAAAAACATAATTTAGGAAAATCACTTTTCCTTTACCAACTGCCAGCTAGGATGATTAGAAGCTGTATTGCAAACATGGTTAAGAAAAATAGAAGATGAGAAAAATTTCTGTGACATTTTCTGAATTTTTTCTATGAAAGACCAATGGATTTTTCACTGCCACTGCAAATTGGTTCAAAACAGTACAATAAGAAATTTACAAGTCCTTGGATAGAATAGTAGATATGTCCAGAACTGGTAAAAACTATAGAGACAATTGATAAACTACTAAAACGTGTCAAAATAAAACATATTCCCAACTGTAAGTCAAAAAACAAGAATAAAAATAGCAGAGAGTAAACTGATGTCCTTCAAATTTATTACAGAGGATAAGAGACGCAAAGGTTCCCAGAAAACAAGTGTATTGTCATGCTTGACATAGCACCAACCATTTTTCAAGACTCTCATTCTCAGCACAAACTGTGCAGAAATACAAACCAAAATACACCCATAAAGATACAGCTGGAGGACAAAGTTTTGATGATACAGAAACAAATATCTTTTGTTGGGTTACTTAATAAATTTGACAGATTGCAAAGCAGAAGTTTTTGACATAAACTGCAAGAACAGAAAGTGAATTTCAAAAAGAGATTCTGTAGCAGAGTGCAAAGTAGTTATAGCATCAAAAATTGTGTCCAGATGAATAAAATTGTCTCCAGGTGAAAGTAGCTGTCCCAATGAGAAACTATTTTGAACTGGAAAGACATTAGCCCAAATGGAAGCAAGCACCGGACGAAGTTTAACAAGCTTTGTTAAGTGATCTTATGCTTCATGCATTCCAGAAGACACTTATGTTCTTCTCGAAGCTTTCCAACCACACAACAGTCATAAAGTGATTAGTGGCTCACCAGCATTAAAATAAAAAGTGATAACAAAAAAATTCCCCCAAAAAGTTCATGTGGGGTAGGGACTCCACATAGGTACATACAAATTTCAAATACACATAAACCAGGTAAGGTTTTGTTGGTTACATATTACTGAATGCAGAGAAATATGAAGTCCTAGAAAAGAGGTCCAATTAATGATGCAAGAATGGAAGCTGCAATAAAATACCAAAGCAAGCAAACATACTCATACTGTTGCTACGCTTTTTATTCTCCAGCAAGATGTACTTGTATAGAAAAAAAATAACTAAGAGTGCCATTACAGGTTAACAGAAACTATTTAACTATTTCTATTCTAATTTACGATACACATCCCTAGTTGATAGATAAGGCATACAGGATTGGGGGCTTATCTGTCTGAAGTGTCTGCTAACACAGCTAGTTACACAGCCTTACTCCAGTGGTCTGAGGACCAGCCCTAAGAGTGGTTAGGGAGCTAAGACACTGCTAAGTCTCTGTTCCAGCCAGGAACTGACACAAGAGCTTGGGCTCTTTCTTCTTCAAATGCCCTTTTTAACCTCACCTGAACATCCTCCAGAGTCAAGATAGCAAAGTCTAGTCAGCAGTCCTGGGAAGAGGGAGCTCCCTCTTACGATGACATGAGTAATATAATGAGTCGCACCAAGCCTTCAGCAAAGAGGGAGCGGGGAAAGCAGAGAAGACAAACCACAACCGTATTAAGCCCAAAATCCTACCCATCCTCTGGTGGCCACAGTGCCCTGCATTCCCAGTTTTTAAACACAACAGCAGCACATGATGCTCACTTAAAGGTCCCAAGTCAGGTCTGGACTAAATGAACACGAGCTTAAATGTAAATACCACAGTGCACGTTTTAGGTTAACATCCTGCTTACTCATTGCTCTTGAAATATGGCAAGGCACAGCACATACATCACAGCATCACTGGAGCACACGCAGGTCCCTCACGCTCTCTCCGTTACAGCTCTGTCGAAGATATCAACTATTGGTTCGATATCCTCGTTCCCATCTTCCACAGACTCGCAACCAGACTTGGGATTCTGCCATATTCCAGCTAAACTGACACCAGGGAGTTCTGATTAATGATAAATAGTCTGATTTGGAGTACAGATATAAAAGTAGTTTCAAACAAATCTATTGATAATAGAGCAAAAATCTATTTTGACCTCCACAGCCTGAAGCATAATAGCTTTATCCAGATGTCATTGACTGGCCTTGGGAATCAAGACCTCTGTCTTGCAAATCTTTGCTGTTTTTGAAGGGCCTGGTTCAAACAGGCACTGCATAATGCTAAACAGTTTTCAGCAGTTTCTAGCATTTGAACAAACTGTTTAACAATGCGGGAAGGACTCAAGAGAGGTTAATGTTAAAAAAAAAAGCACTATTTTTTTTTCTCTTGCTCACTAGTACTTTATTGATAAAAGTTAACACCCTAGGCCTTGTAAAAGTACATTTTCAGCTTGAGTTAACTCCTTAACTCTAGGCATATTAAATCCACAGCACTGCCTAGTCGATTCCCTTAATTAAATTAAATTCTTTCTTTTCATTCATTAAGAATCTTTGTTTGCCATAATCATAACCCAAACACTCCTAAAAATGTTGATAGCTTAAGATTTGGCAAAAGTTGTACACACGATGATTATAACTACCTGTTTAATGCTGCTACCGTACCGACATATTGTAAAAGTTCAGATATTTCAGTGAGTGGTTTCTCTCTCTCAAGGGAGTCAGTCCTTGACATACCAAATAAACCACCTCCTTCCCCCACAAATGCTAAATAATTGCAACTCAACTCTCATGTCGCTCTACATTTATGCAAAAATTATTGTGGATGTTTATTTGGGTATGTTACACTTGCACCAGTGTTATAGGCTGAGACTTGAAGAAAATGAGCTTCCTGACCCTTCTAGTGCATGGCAGCTCTCTAACAGAAAATGTCTTTAGTTTATATTAAAGCTGTTTTACAGATGATAATTTGTGTTCTTTTACAGAGACAGTTAACCACATTGTTTCACATCGTGTTGTGCACTTTTGGCATATGATTTTTATTTAAAGAATATTAGATTCCACCATACTCTCAGGGTTGTGTTGTTTTTTTTTCCCTAAGGTGCTAAATGCTTAACATTGGTTAGCATATTTGATTATAGGAAAAACACAAGCTATTTTGCTGCCAATTAAGGTTTAAGCATTAATATTTTTTTCCCCTGTAGTTGATGTTGAAATGTTTGAAGATAGCTTTAGAATGTCATTTCTTCAACATAACAGATTCCCCTCCATCTATGGCTTTGATGCCACATCCACATAGAGCAGTACAGGAGGTCACAGTCCAGTCACCAGTAGCCCAGTATGCAAGCATCACATATGTTTTATGTCATGCCTTATCCCAGAAAACCCCTACACAACGCAAAAAGAATTCAGAATCAAGGTTGTTTTGAAGGCAGAACTTTCCCCAAATGATGAGGAGAAAGAATATTAAAAACAAAACCCCCAAATCTTCAGCCTAACAAATAGCCTTCTAACCCTCAATTCTGGAGAAGAAATAGGTTAAATACAATATGGTCCCCCTCTCCTACACTGGGTCACTGCTCTGGTGTACCATGTACTGACAGCTTGCACATGGGATGATAGGGGTAAAAAAGGAACTCCTGGCAAAGGTAGTTATGTATGCCTTAAACTTCACACATTTGCATTGATTGCTTTCTTCCTCATACTGTGTACTCTTTAAAACTAACTCTGTCAGTTACGGTTGTGGCTTAATTTCATATTGCATACACTAAAAGGTGTTTTAGGGCTATGTAAGTGTGGCAACAATTAGTAAAATATTTCCTTAAACAACATTGCATCACAGGTTATGTCAGGAAGAGCAAGACAGCCTTTTTTTTTGTGGGGGTGAGGGGAGGTGTGTTTGGTTTTTTAAAATAGGGAACCAACCCTTTGTGCTTTCCCTCCTTGATGAAATGTCTGGAGTGAATCCAACCCTTGTGGCTACTGTCTCCCCCCCTTCCAACAGTTAAAGTCATGTAAAAGATTACAACATAATATAAACAAGATTAAAACATGAAAAGAACTTTGATCCTTTTCAGTATAAAGGATATAAAATGTCCAAGAACAGGACAAAAAAAAATTTCCTTAATCTTGGATACCTTTTCAAAATATGTGGATTTTTGTGGTTTCACTGTGCAGCTGTTTTTTATGATTTGTATATAATCCAAGCCTGAAGCCTTATTTAGGGTCACAATTCCTTAAGAATTTTTTAAGAGGCCAGAATGCACATGACAATATATTGACCAACACAGGCACATTGCAAAAATCTCTGTAACAGTTCCTATGGTATCCCATTGGCACTTCTGTCCATTTTTAAATCTTTCCAAACACTAGTACTCTGAAGAGCCTTTTGCAGCATGCCAAAATACATTATTTCCAATCATAAAGTTCAAAGGCATTTGTCACTTTAAAAGTAATGAAATGTGATTCACTGCTTTAAAGTGTTAGTTTTTATGTGTTCACTGGAACTACCATTCGGTGGCTTTCTGTTAAGTATTCATAAAATCCTGTCTGTTGGATAATTATATTGCATTAATATGGTATGAATAAGTGAAAGCAGTAATTATGGTTTTATTCTTTATTTTGCAATTTACAGTTTGCTTTGCTTCAATGGTACAAAATTATCATGTCTGAAACAATATCACATGGTAATTTTGCGGGGGAATTTTCAGAACATACACATATAGAAAACCCCACCCAGAGCAATCAGATTTATAGCTTAAAGCATACGTAGATTAGACTATCAGATTTTCTTTCTGCCAGGCTGATCCTCAGGAATTGCATAAGATGGCAGGAAAAAAACTTCTATTTTTGTCAAATTCAAGTTTTTAAAATAAAAAAAGATGTTTTATACATATTTGCCACCTTTCTAGAAGTATGCCTACATTATACCACGCCATCAATTCTGAAGCTTCCAAGGAAATCCATGAGGATTACCACAGATGAAACAGGCAATTCAAAATAGCCAACTATCCAAAAGACTTGATTCTATAGCACACAGCTTACAACAGATGTTATAATACACACAAATATATATTTATTTTTCCAGAAATCAACCTTCCATTGCATTACCACTGCAGTCAATGGTGGCCTCCAAGAAGAGTCAGGCAGACAGTAGGTCTATAAAGAGGGAGCATACATAAAAGATCTGCTGGTAGAATATTAGACAGGAGTCCCCCCTTCTGAAATCTTGAATCACCCTGCCTCATACGGGCCTGCATATCAGCCTCACAGGCCACTTACTGACAAGGTTTCCAGATCACCTCACTACCATTAAGCAAATATTCCCAGAGACTCTTAAATATGGTAATCCTTGTTTCAGTAACAGACAACACATTCCTCTTGCACACAGCAAGTCCATGGCACTTCACAGAAACTCTTTACTGTGACTCTTCAGGTCCTGTCATCAGGAGTGAAAGGGAAGTGAAAGGAGTGAACAACTGGCTAAAACTCTTTGGCATGGATGCGAGGTAGAGTTAGCCCATTAAGAACACATCCAAACATCCTAGCCACCTTGTGCTTTAACCAGTATTTTTACTTGAGCTAGACAGACCCCCATGAGGCAGCCCAAGGCACTATGTGATGAGCGCAGGGTATCTGTAAGCAGCAAAGTTATCTCTAGAGAGGAAGTGGGTGTACGTGGTGAAGAACATTACTGCCTTCTTAGAATTTTTTGCAAATATCACAACAACGGTATTAATGGTTGTATTAGCACCCCTAGACCAACACCAGCTGCAGGCTTCTCTATGAGGCTTTCACTAAATTGTAGTTTTCTCACTTGGAGGTGGAGGCAGCTGTTTGGGAAGAAAACATTGTTCAATATGCATCACAACCTTGCATCATCAAGCCCATTCAGCCAGCAATTTTTGCAAACCTCCATCCGAGGGACAGATTTGAAAATTAAGATTTTTATATCAACCTCAAAGAAGCTGTATCTGTACCAGTCATATATGGAGAAGGAGATATCTGGAAAATCAACTAAGATTTCTATTCTTTTATTCTTTAGCTATTACCAATCATAATTAGAACACATAAAAAAAATCACAAAGAATTTGTGTCAAAAAAAACCCAATAAACACTACAGCTCACAGAAAAGCTCACTACAGATCCCAGAAACAAAGGATTGAAAAAAAGAAACCAGGCAAACAAACAAGCAACTCGCCCCCAAACTTAAGACTTCTGTTCATTTTGTCACAATTTTTGTAATGATACGGTATGACTTAGCTGAAAAATATAGGTCTCAAAACCCACTGCTTTTTCCATGATGTTTATATGCACATAATATCAAAGAGGAGGTATTATAAGAGGAGTACAGACACAGGGCAAGCAAAGCTACAAAAGTAAAAGATTTTTAACAAGACTTTTCTCCAGTTATCATGCCTGTAAATATGTAAAATGAATATAAGGAAGGTAAATAGGTCAGGGAAGAATCGCAGGTGTAAGTGCAGCAGTATCTTAGAGAGTCCTTTCCAGAATTATTGTCATCACAAAGATTAGTTCTCCTTTTAAAACAGGGAATCACTCTGAATACTTGACTCTAAGCTTTGTATTAGCAGGCTTTTTTTTTTTTTTTCTTCTTATAGAAGAAAGATATTCCTTCAGTACTGGCCAGTATATGGAAGTAAATACATGAAATTAAAAGGTAAAAAAACTTCTTTCAACTTTTTTTTATTTTATTAATATATTGCCAAATACTTAAGAGCAGATAACTGCCTACAGGACAGATAATACTCCACATCTTATATGTTCTAATATAACAACTTTTCAAGAAAAAACATGGCAACTTCTTTGAAATATGTGGATCCATAGCCTCTAATTTAGTCACGAAGCCCAATATTAATGGGTTTTTTACTTAGTAATGTTATTTAGAAAAGACACATAAAACATTTCCAATTAAAAACTATAAATAGATGAGTGTTCCTTTTATTCCATCTATGCCTTCTTTAAAAACAAAAAAAGCCTTTTGACACACCATAAAAACTAATAATTGCAAGCCATACATATTTTTACAACTTATGTCACATGGATCTCTACAGACATTGCTATGCAGAACGTCACAGCCACTTGTTAAATGTGGTGCACCACACAAGTCTTCCAAGGACTGTGTGTATATGGGATGGTTCATTTACTAGAACTGGTTTACCGGAGGAGTTTAATCTCATCTGCAATGACACTGTTTATCTACATTCCGAACTGGGAGAATTTTTCACGTATCTTTACTAACATTGCTCTAAATTGTTCATTTTTGTAATATCCAAAGTATGTTTCTCACAGTTCCTACTCATGTCTGTAAAAAAAAAAAAAAAAAAGAAAAAATCGAACCCAAACGTATTAGAACTGATCTCCTATGCTAATTTGCCAGTCCCACTGTACCAGCATCAGTGAGAAAATGACCAGAATGGCTTAGTCCTATCTATCACCATATAGATGGACAAGGATGTTCTCAGCCAGCCACCAAGATGAACAGTCATTGGACAGAATTGGGGAAGGGTAGTGGGGAACACCCCATGCAAAAAGTAAATCATTGTCTTTGGGATAATTCAGCATAGAAGGGATTTTGTCAGTTTTAGAAGGATGTAAAATGCACATGAAGCTCATATGCAGCTGAGCATGACCAAGATAATTTGGCTAAACGTACTACAAAAATTTAACTAAAAAAAAAATGGAATCCAACTAAAATTTCCTAACTTTTCCACACTGTAAAATAACCTCTTACTAATGCATTCTATTACTGGTCCCTAAAGTTTTCCATATTAAAAGGTTCAGACTTCTTCTTTCATCCCTCTGAAAAGGGAACTTGCCATTTCACTGGTGGTAAGACAACTCTAAAAATTTAAGGGGGGAAAAAAACAAACAAAAGCCCACCAAAAGCAATGAAACCACTACACAACAGCCTACTTCATTATCTATAAACTATACGATTTCTGTAAAATGCTTAAAGTTTTGTTTACAATTTTAATCTTTTCTCTGCAATT
>CM030008.1:57299350-57319350 GCA_017639485.1 Pluvialis apricaria | reverse complement strand
CTTGATGGCTTTCAAATAATAAATCATAAAAACTTTCCTGTTTCTAAACATTTTGAGATAAGGGAGCTGGAAATCAAATCAATTTAGGTTTCTATACACAAGTTCCAATCTTTCTAACCAGGGACAAACATGCTGTCCTTGTCAAATCATTTCAACGTGAACCCGTTGAAAATTTATTGTCTTATAAAGACCATCTATGTGTTTTCCCAGCATTCTTTGAAGGCTACACTGAGACGATGTCCACACCAGCTGCAATTTTACTTAGAGGAGGGTGGGAGGGAGAAACAAATGCACACACAGAGCTATGCTTCTATAAGTTGGTGTATCACAATTGTTATTTATTGTTATTTAGTTTATAAACAGCAAAAATCATATGGACAAAAAATTAGATGAAGCTAGATTTATGTACTTTATGCGCCATGTCTTAGCATCCTTATTACTAATATATTTTTTCCACGATGCCTTCTAAAAGTACAACTCTTTCAACATAAACGTTGAATAGGCTGTTGCTGTGTGACTCCCTCCCCAGGGGTAGCTGCTGGGACAGCAGTTTGTTCAGCACTTGGGGCAAGTGGGTGAAAGGGAGCAAGCAGTGAGGGGCACAAGGGACTTGTCAAATAAGGAGCAGACTTCAGCTGAGATGAAGAGGAGGGTCCTAGCAGCATGAAAGGGTCTAGCCATTTGAACAATAACTGCTGTGGGGCTCTTTCCTTTCCTCAGTGGTTGGCTAAGTAATACAATTCTTTCCTAGGAGTGTCCTACCAAGAGTGGCATAGAGAAGTGAAGGAAAGTAGGAAGCCATAGGTGTGGATTATGTGGGAAGAAACTGCTCAGGTGTACACTTTCCTTCATGTTATCTCAATCTCTGCTAAACCTCAGTATATTTATACTTACTTTTTAAACCCTGAAATCTGCAGTTTATGTTTTTATCATGCTTACGTAATGGCAAAAAATTAAAAATGTACACAGAGATTAAAATAAATAAAACTAAATTTCAAAAAGTTGTACAATTGCCATTATGATAAAAGTCCTGCTACCTCATCAGTGGTGGAAAAAGAAGAAGGGTGTGTAGGTGGGAACATCAGTTCTGCCTCCTAGGTGAATTGTACTAAGCCACATTAGTGTCAAGGATACTCCAAACCAAGAGGATTGGGCCCATCCTGCAGCTGTGCTCAATTAACATTTTAATGCAAAACTGAGGAGATGCAGATAGGTAACAGGTGTGGCTCACCCTAATTAAATAGCTCTTCTCAATTTTATTATTTATTTCCTGTTATACAAAATGCGATAGTACATATTTTTCTGAAGCTATCATTTGGGGGAGAGGCCCAGAAGAGAAATTGCCAACAAACATATCAACTCTTACAAGAAAGCAAAAGCCCAACAAAAGTGTTCCTAATGACATTTAATTTAATCAAGTTGTTCACAAAGAAAAGCCCAGGAAGTTGACAGCTGTACAGTTCCAGAATATTACACATCTATTCCCCATAACGTAATACAGTACACAAAGATAAATGAGCTCCACTAAGTAAAACTACCATTATCATTAGAATAGCTATAAAGTAGTGCTAAAAGGGATACACTTCTGGCTTTCATTCATTGGAAAACACCACAATGTTGGCAAAATGGACTTTTTTCTTTTTTTTTAATTTGTTGACAAATGTGAAGTTTTAACTGATGTCAAAAGCACACCTTGTTTTCAGCTGGGATGATCCAAGATACCAAATAACACAGATCCCATCATTCATGGAAATGGATTTTCACAATGTTTAAATGCCAAACACAGCAATTATTCTGTATTAATAAACAGCTTCTTCATGTAGTCCTTCTAATTCCAAATTTGTTGTGTTTTTTTTTTTAACATATCTGATAAGATAAATGACTTACATTTTTTATAATTTCCCAGCAGAATCAATACTAGACAGAATGGATATAAAAATGATCACTTTCATTTTGTTTAAAGACACTCTATTGCTACTTTTGCTAGTCTTCATGTGACAACTATCAGATGAACTATGGAGTCATCACACAGATAAGCACATTCTGTTTGACAGCTTCTTCCTCTAGATACTTACCTCAGATGGAATAATGTGCTATTACTAAATCAAGAAATCTTTAGGCCCAAATGTTTAGTTTGTATATTTAACAACACAGTCTTCTTTACACCTAAGTCAATAAGACAACATGTGAGGAATTTTCAAAACAAAACAAAAAAAATATTTGCTGCTACCAGTCTGACCTTATGTATCACCTTTTGCTCTGTAAACAGCCGTTGTACTGCAAATGCAGTCTCCCCACAACTGCAAGTATACTTATTTACATTCAGTGTAGTCAGAGCCAATTACTACATGCAATTACAGCAGTCTGTTTCCTTAGGTAAATAAATGTTTCTTCCTCATCCTTAAAAAGAGAAGGATGAAAAAAACATGTTAACAGGAACCATGAAGTATTGCTATAGATTACCTGAGGTCCTGTGGGGTCTGCACCCTTGGCTGCCATTACAAACCATTTAGATGACTCTCTTTAATCCTACTTTTGATCACAGGGATGAACATCTCCAGATGAGTCCAGCTCTATTTCTGATGACTTTCTGGGTCTACCTTGACTACAACAAATCAGGAGCACTCAGAGGGCAGTGGTAGAGCAACTAAGAGAGAACACAAGAAGAAAGTGATGCCTGTAATAGCGCGGGCAGCCTGCTCACACAACACTGTCAAACAGGTGTGCAAATTATCATAGAATCATAGAATCATTTAGGTTGGAAAAGACCTTTAGGATCATTGGGTCCACACATTTACCTAACACTGCCAAACCTACCACTAAACCATGTCCATAAGCAGCACATCTACAGGTCTTTGAAATTCCTCCAGGGAGGGTGACTTAACCACTTCCCTGGGCAGCCTGTTCCAATACTTAATAACACTTTTGCTGAAGAAACTTTTTCCTCATATCCAGTCTAAGCCTCCCCAGGCACAACTTGAGGCTTTTTCATCTTGTCTTATCTCTTGTTACTAGGGATAAGAGACTGACACCCACCTCACTACAACCTCTTTTCAAGTAGTTATAGAGAGCAATAAGGTCTCCCCTGAGCCTTCTTCTCTATAGGCTAAATGGCCTCAGTTCCCTCAGCTGCTCCTCATAAGGCTTGTGCTCTAGACCAGCTTCATTGCCCTTCTTTGGAAACACTCCAGTACCTCAATGTCTTTCCTGTAGTGAGGGGCTCAAAACTGAACACAGTACTCAAGGTGCAGCCTCACCAGTGCCGAGTACAGAGGGACGAAAGCTTCCCTAGTCCTGCTCACCACATTATTCCTGATACAGGCCAAGATGCTGTTGGCCATCTTGGCCACCTGGGCACACTGCTGACTCATATTCAGCCAGCTGCCAACCAACACCCCCAGATCCTTTTCCACTGGACAGCTTTCCAGCTGCTCTTCCCCAAGCCTGTAGCGCTGCATGGGATTGTTGTGACCCAAGTGCAGGATGCAGCACTTGGCCGTGTTGAATCTCATACCATTGGCCTCGGCCCATTGATCCAGCCTGTCCAGATCCCTCTGTAAAGCCTTTCTACCCCCAAACAGATCAACACTCCTGCCCAACTGGGTGTCATCCGCAAACTTAGTGAGAGTGCACTCGATCCCCTCATCCAAATCACTGATAAAGATATTAAACAGAACTGGTCCTAATACTGAGCCCTGGGGAACACCACTTGTGACCGGCCACCAACTGGATTTAAATCCATTCGCCACAACTCTTTGGGCCTGGCCAGCCAGCTATTTTCTTCCCAGCAAATAGTACACTCATCCAAGCCATGAGCAGCCAGTTTCTCTAGTGTAATGCTGTGGGAAATGGTGTCAAAGACTTGAGGATCTGATCACCCGGTTGTCCTGTATGTGCCATGTGATGGCACTCAACATGTTCTGCTCCATAACCTTCCCCAGCACCAAGGTCAGACTGGCAGGCCTGTAGTTTCCTGGATCCTCCTTCCGGCACTTCTTGTATATGGGCATCATATTTGCTAACCTCCAGTCAACTGAGACCTCCCCGGTTAGCCAGGACTGCTGACAAATCATAGAAAGCGGCTTGGTGAGCACTTTTCCCGCCTCCCTCTGTACCCTCGGGTGGATCCCATCCGGCCCTGTGGATTTAGTGTGTCTACGTGGTGTAGCAGGTTGCTAACCATTTCCGTCTGTATTATGTGGGCTTTATTCTGCTCCCTGTCCCTGTTGTCCAGCTCATGGGGCTGGGATCCCTCAGGGACTGGGCAGATTTCCCAGTAAGAGTTAGAACTGGACAACAGTACTAATACAAATTCTTTTGTGAATCTAAGAAGTAGCTACGAAATCAAGAGAGAAATATTTTGAGATGTAATATTCCAGAGGTTTTTGCCTATGCACAATTTCTGTCCTATAGGCAACTATATCAAATGACACAGACTAAAACTGAAACAGTATATACCCCTAAAGTGAATCCAACTATTGGTATATTTTCTAGGTTTGAAGAGAGTTCACTTTTTGTAACTTTTGAAATGTCATCCCTGATATGAATTTGTCATGCATCATTAAAAGTATAATTTCATTATGTCAATTTCTCCCCTTTAGTTCCGGTAAGTTTCAACTAATCAGTTTTTAACTTCATAATAGGAGAGCTTTGTAGACAAAAAGAAGCTGAAATATTGTTTTATTAAATATGCATAACATGTAGTTAATTATTTCCTGATTAACTGAGCCAGTAAGGAGCTCTCTTCCTCAAAGCCAGACCCCTTCACAGAAACATGTTTGTTCTGAAAAACTTCTGTCTGAGAGGTTTCCTGTGTTAAAGATGGAACTACTGGTGAAAAGGAAACACAAATTATTGGTTCATTATTGGTCAAAAAGAGACAACTATTCCCTATACTCTGATAATTAGAGCAAAGAAGAAATTCAAATTTCAGTTCCTCACATCTTACATGAATATGCTAATCTGTGGCCTTTTGGCTCCCCATCCTTTTCTTAGTACAGAATAAAAACACTTCAGTATTTCTGGCAAAACTATTCTTTTTACCCCCACGAGGCTTACCCCATGACATGAATGGGAAATGTGCTCCCCAAAACAGAAATTGAAGAGATTGAAAGTTCTCGTACATTTTTGCACAATTTTGTCTGTTACCACTTGGAGGAGGAGAGTGGAGGGATTTCAGTGGCTGGCTGGGTCTGAAATAGTAAGTAAATACCTCTACTAGGGTAACATAACATAAAAAATTGTCCTAGATTTGGTATATGAAGATTTGTCAGGATGTTGTCACTCAGGAACTTAACTCTAGTTACTCTGCTAATTTTCCTCCCCTTTGTTTTCAGAAAAAAAAATTGTTTCTGTTACACCTGATTTCAAAGTGTTATTACTATATTCTAACAAACTGAACATGGATTCTTAGAAACAGCTTGTTTTCTACTCCAGAAAAATTAAACCAGTTGCAGGGTTTTTTTTTTTTACTTTAAATAAATTTAATATTTAAAAAGAGAGCAAATTGGGTATCAGTCTTATCTATGATTATGCTAAATTACGATGAAAGGAATAATTCAGATGTACAGAGAAACCATCAAACTACAGACAAACATTATCATTCTTAATTTGATTAACTTCAAGCTTAGCTGCATATTTTCTGCCAACATTTTGTCTTCTGCAGCTCATGACTGTGTAAGACAACATTAAATACTCCGTGTAAAGTCAGCTGATACTGTCTTCTACACTGTCCAAAGAATAAGATTTCTGGATCTATTGGAAAACTCTCACTTTTTTCCAGCTCAAAATTTTTTGGCCAAGTATCTTTTTTGATGTGCAATTTTAAAGTGTTCATGAAACACTAACACCAAAACAAAAAAACATGGAGAATAAGTAGAAATCCCCAAACTCAACACAGCAAGATTTAGATTAAAGTTTTATATAAAAAGGTAACAGAAAACATTCATTTAATGACTATAGTATGTACGCATTAGATATAGAAAACCTGATACCTCATAAGAGTAAAAAGCTAAATCTATCTTTTGGGGGATTTTAGTAAAATTTTAAGCTTCTCCTTGGAATTTTCTTAGTTAACCGATTTTGTAAGTTTGTGTGCATCTAAACAGAAAAAACACCATCTTTAAAAAAATCAAGAACAAGAAGTAAGTTACATCACACTGTGTGTGTAACAGTGATTGATGAGTATAAATAACTTCCTCTTGATACTGGAGTTGAACCCAAAACAGTCGACCCTTTCACCACTGGAGACACCAGCAATTGTATAAAAGGCAAGCACAAGTATCCTGCAGTGAAAGTTTCAGAATATATTTCACCTAGGTAAGTTAACTACCTGTCAACACCAACAGGCTGAATCAGACTCTGAAGAACAAAATGATTAGGATATTATACATATGTAATATATGTACACCATGTTCAAAAATAGAGGTACCAAGACAGCTATGTTTCTCAAACTCTGAAAGTTAAAAGTCACTTCCCATGGAAAATGGGTCAAACAATTCTGTTTGGCCTGGCCAGTCCATTGTGCATGCCATTTTAGAAACAACTGACCGATTAACCTTGGGAGACAATTCCTGATGATAAGATTCCACTTTCAGTAACCTACTGCAACAAATTTAGTGATTTCTGCATTAAAACCATTAATAAATGAAATGTATTGAAATCTTAATGCTGTTGAAGAGACGTACTGCGTTGCTTTTAGAACCAGAACATAATCTCTCCCTTTCCCAAACAGGGGTGAAGTAGCCTGAGCCCTCTTGCTCCAAAGTAGAATCCCATTTCATTTGACCTACTCTGAAGCCTGCTTGAGTGTAATCTGTATTCATCATACTTCCTTGAACTCAAAGAAACCGGTCTTATACTAAGAACTGTAATTCTAACTTTCTGCAGACTTCACCTTGCCTTTTAACAAACAACTGCCAGTGGTCTTTCATGTAACTGTATTTGTTTCCTTTGGGATTTCAGCACGGCACAACTTGGAACTTTGACCAATGCGTGTGTTGGAGAATGAAACCACTGAAAACATAGGTGTTCCTTCAGCCGCCTCAGACTTTGTTCAGTCATCTTTCCTCAATGCTGATAAGGCAATAAGTTGTCAGGATAGATACAGAGACTTGTAGGTACTGTCCTGGCTGTGGAACCAAATATACTGCAATCTCGCTCCATCCACACTGCATCTATGAATAAATAAGACCTTAAGACAATGCTTCATTGACAATTTACAGTTTCTTTAAGACAGAAGTTAGAGTACTACTAACTTAAAGATGACAATGACCATTTGCAACAATTAAGCCCTGTATCTTCCTAATGGGATCAATCACCTTTTAGATTGCAATCATAGGCATATGATTACTATTATGGCAAACTTGTAAACTTTAGAAGATATTTCTCACTACTGCTACCACCAGACCATTGCTAATATTGATGTGGCACCAGCGCTACATGCACCCCTCTAAGCTGATGCACAATATCTCAAACCTTATTACTTGGCTTGCTGTATCCTGTCATTATCTTCATTAAGCGCATGTCCATCACACCCTGCTCAGATTTTATTGATTTCAGCCCTGATCTTGAACGAAGGCAGAACATTTGTCCATCACGAGGAGTCTTGGTAATCAAAATAATATTCAAAAAGGATACAAGAGACTCTGATACATAATTCTCAGAGTAGTGCATGGAACACTCCATCTCCCTGAAGACTGAAATAGCATAGTACTTTATTAAATAGTCGGGTTTGAATATCTAGTGCCTGTTACCTCCACCATCACTCTAGGTCATCTCTACTGGAGAAGCAGTTCATAAATTGATTGGTGTTTGGCATAGGGAACTCTGCCATGCTACTTATGTGACATTCAAAATAAAGATCCTAGGTAAATTGGAAAAATCCTTGGAAGAAGGGTAGATGGGATGGAGAAGAAAAGAGAAGAAATAAATTTTCATTTAATGTTTCTCCTCCCCAAAAAAACTCTGAACCCAAAAAACCCTCTTACCAGTAAGAAGGGAAATATTTCAGAGAAATTATGTCAGACCATATCCCAGAAAAGTACAATATACTGTTGCAAACCATAAATGTTCAGAGTACTGTACAGAAATAGTGTAAATAGTAGCCCTTGTAAAAAGAAGTATCTCTACACAATAAAAGCATTTTGTCCTAAAGTACATTTGTTCATATTACAAAGTGTCTCCGCTTCCAGTCTTCTGTACGCTGCCGCCCCTTCAGCACAGTCACAGTCTAGTAGAAGATTAATATTTCAGAACTTGTCATGGGCAGTTTCACTTGACTCTGTCACTGCCTATGTCTGACAAGCTATTTATCATGCTGCTAAGTGTCAGCATTAAATTATCCCTGCTGTTATGACAGCAACATTATTCATCAGGATTACAGCCCCAGTACAAGGCTGCTTACAGCTGTTACCTTCTTCTGAGCTTTATCGATTGCTGCTCTTTCTATTATAAAAAAAAGGGGTCTATGCACACGGCCATTCACATCTTGCATGTCTGATGATTTTTATTTCTGTGCCAACGTCCAACAAAAAGACTTCCCAGAAATGGGCTTCCACCGTTATGAAATGTCACCAGCAGAAGAAAATTGCATTCCTTTCAACTGGAAGCACATTCTCTTTGAGGGGACAGAGAAAGACTGTAAACATTATTGATCATAATGCATAGGCACCCAAGGTTGAAGCATGTTGCTTGACAAATCGATCTGCATTTGTTTTAACCAAGTCACCCTTCCTTAACCACTGCAATGAAATGACAATGAAATCAAGAATTATTTATTGAGATGTGCAGTGTTATTCACAGGCAACTCAACTGTGCCCTGTCTCCAGTCCGAACTCTGAACACTCCAATTACCTTCTGCGGGGCTGTCGGTCCGGAGCAGAATGATCAGATGAATAAAGATAAGGACATGTTGAATACTTTAAAAATTCTTTTGCAATTTAAACTTGGTTGAAATTTCTGACATTCCACCCCATCCGCCCCACCCCCAAGAAAAGAAGAGCAACAAAAATCATTAAGAGATTTGGTTTAAGCTTTATTGGCTTTTATTTCTAGGACTTTTATGTTTTTAGAATGGTTTCTCTGGAGTTACTTGTTTGGCAATTTACTACCATTTACCTTTGGTTGCCACTGCTGGACTTCAAAAACAAATATCAACATCGTTAAAAATATGCTTAAAAAAAACGTAAAGCCTTGCCCACAAGTCCATTTATGATTTCTTATACTATAAGAATAGTTGAGGGTTTTGAAACATAGAAGTCAATTCATATGGCAGATTATGTGATGACCCTTGCACCAGAGTTTTGGAAGAAGTCAACAGGCACCTAAAACGCATCATATCATGTGTACTAAACTATTATTAGGAAGAGATAGCTCGGTAAATTTAACAATACACCCTGCTATCTCCATACCATTTTCACCTGGTAATTTAGTCTTTGATTTTCCAAATCATGGCATTAGCCAGACCTCTCATTGAGTGCTGTTTCAAATCACTAATGTATAAAAACATAAAAAGGGCTTCTGAAAGTCAAGTTCTTAAAATTCATTCTAAATTACAACAGGAAATAAAATAGAAGAATGCCACCACAGGGAATGGTATTCTTCTGTTTCATAATCTTGTTTCATAACATCTCACAGATGTTACTGGCTTTCAAATCAAACATAATGTTTAGAGTTTTCCTTAAATATGAAGGTGTGTGATTGAGGAAGATTTTCAGTTTTTATTAAGGAAGTATTTTTCATTTGCTTATCTGCAAGGAATAGATCTGAAAGGTAAATTCCGAAGATCCAAAACTAGTGGATAACAAGCCTTTCCACACTTCCTACTTATTTCAAAGAATCAGAGTTTTAGGGGCACGGCACTATTTTTGAGGGGCTGAGGCACTACTGACATAATTTTCTGCTTTGCAAGATTGCTAGCCCAGCAATGGCATGTGGTAGCATGGACAGGAAACCAGAGCTGTGGTGGTACGAGACTGCAATGTGCCAAACTCATGATCTTGTGCTGCAGCCGAGCAATTACATGGACATGGAATCAGCTACAGCTTTGTTCCCTTTTATTAACCAGCTACAGCTAAAAGTGTAGGAAGCACAGCTCAGCCCATTGCCACCACTTTCATTCACTAGCTTGCTGCCCCAGAGTTTGCACAGATTCATATGCGAGATATTTATATTTTGTGCTATATCACTCTACAGCAGATGATTATGGCAGAATAGGCAGATATACAGAATAAGATTTTCAATCTATGTTTTTTTTTCAGGGCTTTCAAGTACAGATTCATCAAGATACTGGATACTGATGGATCTTGGAGCACATTGCTCCAAACACTCTATTTCAAGGTGTGTTAATAGTTCACCTAAATAAAAAAATTTGGGAAGGCGCTTCAGTTTTTTCATCCTTTGCTATCCTTTTCCTTATATTTGGCAGTAAACTAAAATTCCAATCATAGTATTTTGTTTATCATGTATTACAATAGTATTTTGTTACCATCTGTCAGAACATTGGCTGAAGTAGTCTTTATATTCTTAATGTTCTTATCTCTAGGAATTAACCTTTAAAAGTCTAAAATGGAAGTATTTACTGCAGGTCTCCAGTTTCTTAGGAATAACACAAAGCTAGGAATTTCCTTTAAACAAAAGCTGCAGGGATTTCACACAGAATAACCTGAATGTCTTGTCTACATATAGCATGTGTTTATATTGTTCTTTTGAAGAAATTAGTCAAAATTTTATGGGCATTAGCAGAGAGTCAGGGGACCCAATCAGAATGGGTATGATTTCAAGGGAAAGTTTGTGTTTAAAAACAAGGGTGCCATTTGAAATTAAGTTTCAAAGTCCCAAATCTGCTAATAATGCTCACCCAACTACTACTACTCATATTCTTTAGCAATTACAGGACCATAATCTGCGCCATTAACAGAGTGGTTTGGTGTTCCTATAACATAGTAAGTTGCCAATCTTTAGATGGCTATACAGAGATGTAAAGAAAATTGCAGTGATGTGGATAGGATCAACAAGAAAAAATGTTACTGTTGTAAATACTGGCATTTTGCCAGGTGGGAGTAGAGATTTGAAAGGGAAACATCAATGAACACAGCAGAAAAGTTATTTGCAATTAAAAATGCTGGAAAAATTATACTTTGAGTTTAATTCTGAGATTGACCTGTACACATAGATTCATTTATTTAGTAAAACAAGGCCGCAGCCGAAGTCTTTTCCCAACAGCCTGTCCCTTGCAATGGATCTGTTTACTTTAGATTCACTGGTGATTACATTCAGCTGTACTATCTGTTTGAGAGCTTTTAACTTTGAATGCTGCAGTAAGTGTCAATCTTTGTATTACTGAAGGACAATTAGGCAAACCATGTAATTGTATTGTCACTTATTAATTTCAAGCTCCAATGTCATAAATTATATGCCTTAATTAATACCACATGTCAATCACAATCTGCAACTTTGAAAGGATAAAGAGGTTAACAAGAATACATAATTAAAAGAAAACAGTGAATAACAGCATGGCTGAACAGTTTATAAAATTAGACAAGAAAACTGGTGCTGTGTCAGCATGTAGGAGCCACAACAAAAATAGGGGAATTGACAAAATGCACTTGAGAATTAAGAAAACAGAAAATGAAGGAAAGTTTTAACTCTTAAAATTTTATTCCATTAGCAAACCAAATGTCTGGTAGAAAGTTATTTGAAGAGAATCACAGAATAAGTCACTAATTCCTACTGTACCATGCCATACAGGATAAAGAAAGAAGCATGTGAGTTTACACGTATTTATAGGTATAATGGCTCAGTTCAGCAGAACCTACTTGTACTGCAATAGCTTTGCCATCACAAAGAGGTGGCAATACTGCTTCAGCACACAGGCATATCAGAGTTGGCAAAACGTGCCAGTTAAACTCCTTGTTTGCTATAAGAAATGAGGGCATAGCTAAAGGCCACTGCTCCTAGAGGGCTCACAGCTATAAATACTGTCCTGGCAGGTGATCTGTTGCAGGGAAGAAATTGCAGTAGCCCTCCAGCTCCACTTCTGGTAAGTAAGGACCAAAAGGAATTCAAGCAACAAGTAGTAAAATTCATTCAAAATGAAAGCATCTCAAATGTGCATATGATGTCAGGCAGATGGAAGGAGTAGGCAAGAAAACGGTGATTCCTGTGATGGAGAATAAGGACATAGAGGAATATGCAGTAGAAAGGAGCAACTGAGGATACAGCATCAGTCACTTTCAAGCACTGCAAAGTATTATCTCAGTCTGTCTACAGACTGTGGGACGTTTTCTAAAGAGGAAAAGAATACTTGGTTAGTGGTTTTGTTTTTAAGCTGTTAACATGTGTTAAATCTGTGTCTGTACTAGCTATAAGAAATTTGAGAACCTGTAACAAGTAGAAGTGAAATCTGTAACAAATAGAAGTGAAATGGACAGAGAGCTTATTCAAACAGAATAAAAAATATTTCTATTTTCTCCACCAATTATCTTCTTCTGGTAGAGACTAAATAAGAAAAAGACAAATGTTCAGCAGCTAATATTCAAGATCTCCTAGAGGTATTTTAAACAGACATTTATCTCCCTCAGGTAGGTCAACATTTTACTCTTCACCTGGGTATACTCCAAGAAGCAGGGAGACAGGAGCCCTTCCATCTAATTTCTCTTTCAAAGCACTCACAGGCAGGTTTCTAAAACCCAGAAGCCTCCCCCTACCCCTTCCCATTCGTGCAACACCCAAAGGAAAGCAAAGGACGTGGCATACCCAGCAGTGGTAGGGTGCTTTCCCTGGGTGACAGCACACAGACTTCTAACACCAGCCACACAGGAAGGATATTCATTTTCATCTATTTTCCCACCAAGCTGAAGCATGCTTTCCTCATGCTTCTTGAGGAACAGTAGTTTGTCTCTCTCTGAGCCATCTGAGGGACTGACAACATAGCATGCCACATTAACTTGCATTCACAATATAGGGCAGATGCTCTTACCCAGCCAAGAAGAAAAGCTAGCTGAGGCCCCTTTTTTTGCCACACACCAAAGAAAGATTCATTATAAGCTCTTCTGTATTTTTAGGGCCTGAAGAACTCAGCTGGGGTCAATTTAAGATAGCAGGGCTGCAGCAAATCTGGCAGAAAGCAGCTCTGCAGAATGGGGACAACAGAGCCTAATAAGGAGTGTATGTTTATGCTCCTAAGCTGGACCTGTGGCCATAGTGTGGGTGCAGTCTCCCCTGGCCTTCCTCCTTCTTTTTCCACTATGAGATTGCCATGGCCAGGCCGGTGCAGGCACCCAGGTGGGCAGTGCTGCTTTCCTGCCTTCCCCAGCCATCCAAAGCGAATGCAACCACACATCCCATCACTACCTTAATCCTTTAGTTTTCTGTTCTTCTGTTTACCCCCATTTCAACAGCTTGTGAAAGGCAGCACCAGAGAAGTTTTCAGACTCTATTAACATGTTTAGATATCAAGAACAATTTTATACCAACCTGCAATCATAAAAAACCTACTAACAAAGCAGCTAAACATATATTGCAGTTTTCATTGCATCCCCCAGGTGATTGAGCTGGGACAGCCCCAAAGGTGTGGCCTGAAGTGTGATGAGCCAGGACCTCGGGCAGTGACAGGAGTGGAAGAAGCTTGTCAGTACCTCACAATTTCTGACATCAGTTTTCCTTTTCCTAAGTAGCCCTACTGTATAAATAATATCTCCTACTTTAAATATAACTAGACATGTTTCAAGGGAGATATTTGTTTCTGTGTACAGCCTCATGTTCTTATCTTTTAAATTTTATCCCTGTTTCTCCTATTTCCTTCTCTCTAGCTTAAATATTTGCTTTCCAGTATATAAAACTATACTGGATCTGAAGTTTGAGACTTTCTTTCATACACATAAAACACATCAAGGTTTCTATGACTATTTATATTTGTGATCATAAATACTTTCATTTCACAATCTATCAGCAAAATAGGGTATACTTTATTACTAGAAGATATAACTGTAAGTGGCTTTAGTGGCTTGAATTTTCTCATTTTTTTAAAGAAACTTCTTTCCCCCTGTACTCAGCACTGGTGATGCCCCACCTTGAGTACTGTGTTCAGTTTTGGGCCCCTCACTACAAGAAAGACATTGAGATTCTAGAGCATGTCCAAAGAAGGGCAACAAAGCTGGTGAAGGGTCGAGAGCACGAGTCTTATGAGGAGTAGCTGAGAGAGCTGGGGTTGTTTAGCCTGGAGAAAAGGAAGCTCTGGGAGACCTTTTCACACTCTACAGCTACCTGAGAGGAGGTTGTAGAGAGGTGGGTGTCGGTCTTTTCTGCCAAGTAACGAGTGATAAGACAAGAGGAAATGGCCTCAAGTTGCACCAGGGGAGGTTTAGATTAGATATTAGGAAAAATTTCTTCACCAAAAGCGTTGACAACACTGGAACAGGCTGCCCAGGGAAGTGGTTGAGTCACCCTCCCTGGAGGGATTTCAAAGACCTGTAGATGTGATGCTTAGGGACATGGTTTAGTGGTGGACTTGGTACTGCCGGGTTAACATCTGGGCTCAATGATCTTAAAGGTCTTTTCCAACCTAAACGATTCTATGATTCTGTATGTTAGATTTAAGAACATTACTGCTGCAACATGTATATCTGATGTACTATTTTAATTTATGGATGCAATATATTCTTTCTTGTACAGTACTCACAGTGATGCCATAAATATTTTAATCACTGGCAGAGTGATCTTCACTCAAGATAATTTTCTCCCTTCTGCAGCTACTTTGCTTCAAAAGATTGAGACGTTAACATAACAATAACTAAATTACGGTTCAAGAAACAAATTCCTTGATAAACTCAATCCTGGAGGGTACTGGAAACATCTTCTGATGCACTGAGTACTTCCAACTTTTATCAAAGTCAATGAGAAATGCAGGTGCTCTGCAGCTTGCATAATTGATCTCTTCCATACTATCAGTTACCAGCTGTTATCTAATACATATCGTATTGTATGAAAAAGAGCTATTTTCAATGTTCATTGTGGTGAGAACCATTAAGGAAATTTACTTGTCAGACTTCACACATCATTAAATCACTTCTGTATGCAAAGAAAAAAAAAAGACATTAAATTATCCAGCCAAAAATTGTTGTATTTGCTTTCTGCATTAGCTATCGAAGTAATGTTCACATTCTTTTCAAGTATCATTATAACATGATTTTGCATTAAGAAACAATGAAAACTGCAACATTACTGCATGAATAACTCCAGCCCCATCCTCAAAGATGCTGTACTATAGTTCTACTCAAGTAATTGAAAGAAGTTTTCAGTAACTCAGGGCTTACATACCTAATCTGCTGTGACCGGTTAGAAACAGCTGTCTGCATCTCCTATTCTTTTGTTCCTAACCAGATGAACCACTTTCTGACATTAGATGCACGTGTAACTGAACAGGCCTGAGTAACCTGTAGCTTTCCCTTTTTGTTCAGAGGAAGGGAGTTGTGTACAAGAAATGCACAATACAAGAACCAAGAAAAGTTAGAGGCTGAGTCCGTGCCCATCTCTCTGCTCAGGAAGTTTGGTATGCCAGTGCTGCTGTTCCTCCCCTGCCACCATTTGCAGGTATGCTCCTCCACCTGGCCCTTGCTCATATCCAGCCCACAGTCATTTGCAGCATACGTGCCAGAGCAGGCAAAAGCAAAGCACAAAGGGGATGCTTCATTAGAGTGTTCTTACAGCCCCCAAGCCCTAAAACTCCAGCCTGGAAACTCTGCAGGCCCTCTCCTCGGGACAGTTCATCACTTGGCCCCCCAGCCTTTAGAAATGCAGCTCAGCACAACCACCACTGGAGCTCACTTTCTTGTGACTTGGAGATGTCCTGTCCTTCTCCCAGCAGCTCTGCACTGGAGCTCCAGGAACCAGGGAGGGCAGACCCCCTCCCCCAAATTCCCAGCCAGAGCATGCTGCCGGCAGCTCTCGCAGGGATCAGATGCTCAGTGCCTCAGCTGGCACTTCGTGGATGGATTTGATATGAGCTGGTGGCAACCCAAACAAATTTTCCTCAATAATCGAGCCCTACCTCAGAGCTGAACAGGGCAGCTGTGTGTGCTCCATAGTCCTTACACAGCACCCACTTATGTATAGCCCCCTTTCCAGGTGCTGGGAAAGCCATCTGACTTTGTATCATTTCAATGGTAAAGAACACAATCCCAAAAGACCACACACAACAAGAAGACAAGCAAAAACAACCCCCCAATAGTTATTTTTACAATCTCTTGATTTTTAATAAAAGCTCCTGATTTTCAAGGTCCAACACAGTTATATGATATGCAGTGCAGGTTTCAGACTGTGCTTAGCGTCACAATATCAGAGTGCCTTCTGGCACAGCGTTAAGCAACCTAACTAACATCTGTCATGGCTTTTTTTTCTTCTCATGCTCTGTATCCCTTTTCTCTCTCCCTCCTTCCAGGGCAGATGTGTAAAAATGTGGAGTCTTTCATTTTGGATATTTTTAAAGGTTAGTGTTATATGAGTCTGTGTATGAGTACAGAATGAGACTAGAAAACAAATATTTATTTTTACATCTTTATTTACAGAAGGAGAGAAAAGAAATATGTACCTTTATACACATACATTCCATACATACAAACTAAGTTCACACAATCATAGCTGGGGAGGGCCTTAATGGACCGACTTGAAAGAAAATGGTGACTCCTTCCATTGAGGAAAAATCTGAGTAGCACTGCTTTATGGTGCTTTTGGGAAATGCAGAGGGTGAAGGGACTACTAGAATTAACCTATGTGTGTCTGAGAGGGTGCAGTATCCTTCCTAAGTGCTGTGCATCAGTATCGCATCTGCTAAAGCACTCTTCACAGTAACACCGACATTTTAATATTACCTGCAAATGTCAGGGTGATACCACTACTGTAATTCTTACAATTATTCTCACCGGTTTCAGAACTTCCCACTCAGTCCTTACTCAAGATGGACTTCCCTTGAAGTTAGTAGGAATATAAGGACCAATGGGTAGACGGTAAGTTAGGGAAAGGAGGCTTGGAAATTTCAGAATCTAATGAATTTATTTATTTGATGCTGACATATTTTTATTTCCTTGCTATTTCTTTTTCATTTGTCTACCACTGTTTTGAAAAACAGCAGCAGCCTACGTTTTACAAATCGCAAATGTCAGAAATAGCAGCCATTATCCACCGGCTCCATTTCTGCAGTCGTTTTGCCAGGGACTGCACACACCTCCCTTAAGAGATTCTCTTCTTCATACTTGATCTGTTGTCTCCCTGTTGAAAATATCACTGACACCGCTGGGGCTAACAAGGTCAAGTGCTTTGAGATGGAAGCCTTTTATACTGATGAACAGCTGAAGGGTGCGACATATGTTTTAGGGCCCTAGCAGCTGGCTCAGTGAGAGCCTCTTGGGTCTCTTTTAATGATAAATCCAGGCCCTGCTACTTCATCTCAGCATGGAAATAGCAGCATGTTAACATTCATCCAAACTCTTGTGTCTGTCATTAACTCAGCCCTTCTACTGTAGTTACATGGCAGAGCACAGCTGACATATCACCTGTCCTCCCACCTCGCAGAACAGTAGGGCAGGTTATGCATCAGTGCAGCATTTAAATGCCATTTGACTGAAAACTACTGATTACTCCACATGTTTTATGTCTCTGTTTTTTTTAATTTTCCTGAATGCCAGCTGATCACAGTTGTTTCTTCTTCTTGTTATTTTCTGTACTCTAAATATATATACACACACACACATATATATAAAGCTTTATAACCGATGCTTACAAATTGTGTCAGTCATAGACACAATTAGAAATAAAACAAGCACATCTGCAATGGTCTCTGCAGGAACAAATCAGCTCATGGCTGCACAAGGTCCTGAAGGTCACAACCTCCCATTGAGCCACGTTCAGAGGAATGAAAGAGAATAACAAATTCAGCAATAAACGCTTTCTTTAGTGAAAAGTTTTGAAGCCACTGGTCAGGAGGGAGGGAATTTTCCCACTTCTCCTTCTCTAACACTCTTCAGTCCTCAACTTTATCCTTTAACAAGTACTTTGGGATCCTTGAGAGTGAAAGGTGCTATATAAATGAGAGATGTATTAATAAAATCCCCAACTGCAGTTCAGCTGCAAATGGGAGCTCCTCCAGCTCAAGGCTGGGGTAATTCTGCTAGGCAACCACAGATGGTGTGACAGATGATCTCAGCAACCCATCCTTCTATGTTTTTTTTTGTTTAAATTAAAACAAAAAAAAATATAAAGCTATCTTGGCATGCTACAGATTTCAAGGGCCTTAAGTTCATCTTCAGAGCTAGCTTTGGTCCCTTTACTGCTATTCCTTGTCAGAAAGTTTTATACCTGAATCCAGCTGGGGAAAGAATGTGTATGCTAGACATTTGCTTCCACCTTGCCACAAATGGCAGGGGAGGGAGAGAGGTGAATGCCTGGGATAAATGAATCTCTCTTGTTGAGAACAGAAGCAGACTCTTCATCCAAGAAAGAGTTCAAAACTTTAGGGTTTTTTTGTTCCGTCCCAGTTAGTTGAATACCCAGTCAGCCCATAACAGACTTTCTTTGAGATGCTGGCTCTTTCTAAGCACTGGGAGCACTGATGCCCATACTCGAGTTAAATGATAAACCGCCAGAAGACGAGGATATAATGCAGAGACAGGAAGAAAAAATGAAAAGGGTGCATAAACACAGTGTGGCGGTAACCTGCTATTAGATCTGCCAAAGAAAATGTTCTGGTCATTGGAAATTGGCTTTTGACCCCTGTACCACTACTGTGATCTTGGTACTGTGTAGGCGTACCAGAGCACAATAAAATTCACTTAAAGCCCAGTGATTTTAACTGACTGTTACTTATAAAGGTTAACTCTGATCCAGAACACATTTTTTTTCAGCATTGTGGCCCAAAATAAGACTCATCATAGAACCCTAGAAAATTGCAAAAGTTAGATTTTTTGCGCATAGTTGTTAATGGAACAGAATGTGATGGCATGTCATTTGTAATACATTTTTTAAATTATTGAACACCTCTTCATAAAAGGTAGCATAAAAATATGCATTTTTAATTTATCAGGACAGAAGCATTACACTCTAACTCACTCTTATTTTACTCACTTATATGTTTTGGCTAAGGAAAATTCCATCTCCCTTTTTGTGTTTGAGAAAGTTTATACATGTAGATCATCAACTTGAAATATTGATTAGTATATGACTTTTCTTGTTGGTCACTGTGCATCATCCTTAATTCTCTTTAATCTTTCAAACTCTAGATGATTTACTGAGATAATGCCTAAAAGAGAATTAAAAATCTCATTCCTAAAAGTAAAAGTAAATTTGCTTGCTTTTAAAAGCCAGTCCTTCAAACATTCTTTTTATGTTGTAAATATTTATTTTCCCCTCATTTAAACCAGAGAATAAAAATGGTCAATCAAATAAAGTCAATGGTGTGACATCAGAACTTGTGCTAAAGTCTTTGAAACGAAAATATAAAAACTTTTAAATGTATTGCTTTTTCTGATTTTAATATCATCAAAATTTATGCTTCAATTGTGTTTATTGTTTTATTAGCAGAGCTTTATTATCAAAATACTTTATGATGCACAGAATATGCAATTAATTCCATGGAAGAACTTATAAAGAAACTACTTTGTGCAATAGCATGTGCTGTTATCAAGAAAATGACCTACATAAAGTCTTCACATAGCAATGCATTTTGTAGCAAAATAGTGCCTGGAATTTACTGAGTATGATGCTTTACATGTTCAAACTTTTACTGGTAAAAAAAGTGAGCTGGAGATGCAAGGCAAGCTGTATCTCACAACATTTCCGTATTTAAAATATCAGACCCAACATACTTGGAGCGCTATAGCCCTGAGGGCAGCATGTGAGTTCAAGCCTGCTCACAGCCGGGAATGCAGAGAGAGAGCAAGGACCATAGCACCTGTGTTAGTGTTGTGAGAAATCAGGCAGAAAAGAGGAAAATTATCAAGCTGAATGTT
>CM030008.1:57266850-57294350 GCA_017639485.1 Pluvialis apricaria | reverse complement strand
ATCTGCTCTTAGCTACTAACATATTATTTTCTGTCAGCTCTTTGAATTCACATTAATTGCATTAATGCAATAAATTAATTAGCATTACCACTTTATTTGTTTTCACAGCTGCTTAGCTACAATGAATATTATTCTCTTAAATCATTCTGTCATAAAGTGTTAATTATAAATGTCTTTTATAATAATAATGGTTTCTATACTAGTAATAAAACCCTTGCAAAGAGTCATTGCAGGAAATGTAAGATTATTAGACTATTTCCAAACAATGTCAAAATGGTTAGCAAAATAGTTGTTTCATTAGATTCTGTTGATGATTATTTCCTTGAAGATCCTTTAAGCATTTGGATGAATCTCCATCTGTACCCAGAAAGCTTTGTTAAAAATCGGGCATCTTTTTATATTTCAAATCAATATCTGCTGTTTAGAAAATGTGCATGTACACCAGCTCTGCTGCTCTGGAGAACCACCTCTTTGTACCAGCTGGGGTCAGTCCTGCAAACCTTTGCAAATCCAGCCAGCCACCCAAATCCAGTCTCTCACAGATGTTGGATGGGGTTGTGCTTCATGAAGGCTCGAACAACTTATCTTCTGTTACTTCTTTTTCCACTCAGGAAATTTCTCCTGGTTTGTCTTCCACTGTCTCACCACAACAAGAAGGTGCTGGGTAACTTTAACCCCTTCTATGAGGTCTTGAATCAAAGCGATTCTCAGATCAAGGCACATTTACAACACCCATCACCTACACATGCTAAAGCATGCCAATGGATCTGGGTCTGTGTTCCTTCTATGAGTTTTCTGATAACGATAGAAAAATCAGAAGTAGGAGAAAATCGGTTTTAAAATGTAGTTCCCTGTCAAACAATTACAGTAGCTTCCAGTACCAAGTGTCAGGCCTAACTTCTGAATGCCTCAAAGTGCTATATTACAGTTATGGAAAGTTCCTGATCATAATATCTCATTATTATACTGCCAGTCATGAAAAGAGGACTGGGATTTCACAACTGAAAATTATTGCCATGAGCAAAGTGTGATGTCAAACCTTTTTGACTTAAAAAAAATGTTTGTGTGTAACACTGCATTTCTTACTGTCTGTTCAAACAAGGAAATAGAGCAGATTTTGTCACAGCAAAAAAAGAAGTTCTGATTTCCGTCCTACAGCCACTGTTGGCATGAATCTTACTTACATATTTCTAGTCAATTACATCCAAGTATTAGCTAACATAAATCTTCTTTTTTTTTTTTTTTCATTTTCAATTAAAAAGGCACTCACATATCAGACTGGGTGTACCCAAGTTTAAATGATTTAAAAGCCAATCCACAAACTGCTGAAAACACAAAAATTCAATTTCATACTTTCTTTGTAGGTCTTTGAAGAAAACAACTAAGTGCTAAAAATCTAACAAGGCAATTGTAACCTCAGCTGCAATCTTCTTATCCTTCAGTCTAGTTCTCCCATTGCTTATTAGGAAACCTAAGACTCTACTAGACACAACATTGTCAAAAAAGGAGAGAGTCAGTATCAGAAAATTCAGCAGAGAAATGGCTCAAGAGGAGATAGGAAAAAAATCAGAACTATACTGTGTGTTCTTTTTTAAAGAATTCATTTAACCATGGTAAAAGGCAAAATGCTAAAGTTTCACTGGGAACAAATATAAAAAGAAAGACAAAAGGAAAGATCAAAAAAACCCTTCTGTAATGTTTGCTAAAATCAGGTTGTAAGGTTCAAGCAAAATGCTAAAGTTTCACTGGGAACAAATATAAAAAGAAAGACAAAAGGAAAGATCAAAAAAACCCTTCTGTAATGTTTGCTAAAATCAGGTTGTAAGGTTCAAGATGAAAGCAAAGTAAGTAAGGATATTCTTGTGGCTAAATTCAGATATTGGATTAAGACTGGAATCGAGTTCAAAATCTGGCTCCACCACAAATTACCTGTGGGAAATTATGGCCTGATTTTCCAAAAATACCCCTGTGCTTAAAGAAGTGCTTTCACACATTGGCTGTGTGGCTGCTATTGGAATTTGTGAGATTATATTCTCACTCTAGTTAGGTGCTTCTGCATATTTTACCAGTCCTTGTTTGTATACGTACTCATGCAGAGTGTATCTGTGTTTGAGCTTGGATGGAGAATGTGCTTTTGAACCAAATCTCCTGATTGTTTCCTCACCATGCTTCTGCCTGCATCCTGGAGCACTCCTTGAACACATGAATGAGGCCTCTTTCAGATGAAAATAAACTGCAAGATATGCTCCGAGGGGGTACCTGGTGCAGTCTAAATGCATATAGGATTTCAGCCCATGGGACTGTGTCCAAAGTAAAAATTCATCAAATGTGCATAGTACAGACATGAAGTCCTCAGCACAAAGTGTTTCACTCCACAGATATCAGTCTGCACTACTTGTTACCATACCATCATATCCATTTCTGTAACAGGACTTAAAAGACTAATGAAAGATCTCAGTTTAGGAAGCCATGGCATACATGTTCTAAAGACAGACAGGATCTGAGAAAGAGGTGTTCCTCTGTCCCTCTTTCCTGATAGGTTTGTTTGGGAGGTACTCCCGGAGCATGACTAACATACACCAAGTTCAGACTGCCCAAAATACATTGGTAGTTGTTTCTTTCTTCCAAAGAAGCAGGAAAGATGTCCTTCTTTCAGTGCTAAAGTGCTTGGAGCGATAACCCAGGAGGTAAAATCCTTCTTTCTGTGATTCGAAACCTCAACTTTCACCTCCATATTTTGTATTCTAGACACCAACCTGTGGGTAGAGGCACCAGCCATATATATACCTGTAGGTGTAGACACCATTGACTGTATTCTAATGTACAGATTTTGGCTGAAGAGTATTGGGAAGAAAGAGGAAGAAAGGAAAAAAAACCCTAAGTTCAAAGAGCAGCAGCTGGTTAGTGACAAAGGGATACTTAGATTCTTACTTTGCTTTCTGGCCTGTTTATGCATTTTATGTGAGATATTCACGGCATAAGTAATGCACCAAAAACTATCAGTGAGGTACAAAAACTGCTCTCCCTTTCAACAAAGTGGGGGCCGTGTGAAGCAATGATATCAAACTACTTTTCAGTCTCCTTTATTGATCTGGTGAATCTTGAATAGATTTCAGCAATAGCCTGCAACCTAATAGCAGTATGACATAATCCTGTAGGATTTAGGCATCTTTTCTGGGAGATGAAGGAGTCAAAATCTGGTGCCCTCGGCCATGGACAATGCATGAAACCCTTGCACTGGGTTACTATCTTTCCTTCTGCTGTGGTGAGAAGAAAGCAAGTGCCATTATGGCTTTGAGAAGAACAGGGATAGAGGCATACCTTCAGGGAAGGATTCTGGTAAGTGAGAAGTTTATACCAACACCTCAGGAAGAAGAGGCTTTAAGTTTTCTCATTATTTCCTATTAGTATACCTCCCCTCAGAGTACGCTGGGTTTCTTGGACTGCCTTTCCTTGGTGTCTAAACCTTAGTGTGGGTTCAGAGGCACAGCCACCAGCAACCTTTTGAACCTTTCAAAATACTGAAGTAGCTTTTCCTCCTAGCCCCAGACAAAAATGTTGATGCTGGTAGTCTCTGGAGCAAGTAGTCAGGGAGGTAACCTGATAATGCAACTTCATAATGAGTCATACCTCAGCTAGTGAACCAAGGTCCAAACCAGAGAAGACCCAGAGGACTAGCAATCCTTGTTAATCCTCCTCCTAGCACCACCAAAATTTCCAGTCTAATGTGCCAGGACCCCCAAGCTGGGAGCACAGTTATCCTTCTTCAGCTTTTGACAGACAGAGGAGGGAGGACTACCTCCTGGTAGGAAGAATCCTGCCTCACCATGGCTGGACAGGAGATGCCACCCAAGCTGTGCTACCCTCCTTCAGAAGGAAGTACGATGGATGAACTGAGGCAGAAGTACAGCAGTTCAGACAGGGCCAGGCCACACACAACACCATAGACTGGAACATTTCGGTAGCTTTGCCATAGTAATACAGGTTTTTTGGTGCCAAGCAATTTGGGATTCATGCATCCACTTATAACTGCTGTACTGCCATGGTCCTTCTATACCAGTCACCTGTAGTGGGCATCTTAAGAGTAGGAAGATTAGTCTTTTTAATCTTGCAGCTCAGCACTGCCCCTCCTAAGGCCTCCACATGATATTGCCAAAACACGTGATGCCCAAAGCATGCCAGAAACAGAGAATAACTCTGTTAAAGGGGTCTGTACCAAGCTTTTCGTGGCCTTCACGTCCCTTCCAAGCTGTGGAAATTCTTGGCTTCCCTGTTCCATTTCATTTACGAAAGGGAAAACCATCACTCTCTCCCTGCCCTCTGAAACATGTATCACGAGGAATTAGGGAGTGAGAATGAGATCTTTACACAGGCTAATGCAAGGAGCTGCCACAGGGCAACTCCACAAAACCCAAAGCACAAGGGGTTGATGAACATCTCTGGCCCCATTTAAAAGAACAGTCCTGAGGGGCTGAAACATTTGGATCTCCACATTGCCTGGTACAAGAGGCTGGCCAGAAAAGACATTTCAACTTTTCTTTTACCTACATCCTGTATCTTCTTCAAAGAGCCCACAAGCAAGTGGATGCTGCATTCTTAGAGCATCCTCAATACTAACCTGGGATACAGCTAGGAGGGACAGGCAGACACAGAAACTTAGATGTACTCGATGTTCCAGTTTAAATACAGCCTTTGTTTACACCACCACAGCCTATAAACCCGTATTTAAATTTCCAGCTGAAAGGTTGTTTGGTGGCAGCTTTCTTTGAAAGCATGTCACACTTGAAAGAGCTGCAAGTTGCTCCTTGTTAACTCATCATATTTCCAATTTATTTTTCATCAACTGCTACATCCTTAAATATTTTGTTTTAATATACTGCCTCAGAGTTTACACAGTGAGCTTCCCCATGCTGCATGTCTGAGAGGAAGTGCATACTGTGATGATTGCAGCTCGTCCATGGTGAAAAATATCTATCATTACATGCTGCCCCCCCAGTTCTTGTGTACAATTAAAATAGCTACACTTTGGTGCAATCAAAATGCTTTTTATAAAGATATAATCAAGAAAGAAAGCAAAAAAAAGATAGCCATACAAAAACACTGCCAATGACTAAATCCTGTTAGAAACTGAAAGCCTGTTGAGGGGTGCTCTCGCACATCTGAGTTCTTTGCCAATGGAGAGTCCTCAGTAGGGGTTAGAAAGACACCCTGTATGTAGAAGAATGAGACCACAGAGCAGTACATTGCTGAGATGGTGAGATGTCCTCGCAGCTCAGTAGGTTAAATCGCATGTGCCTGTTTGGGACAGGGTCTGGCAAAGGCCAGAGCTACAAGTGCAAAAGGTAAAAATGCACATTGAAGCAATGATAAAATAAATATGGTACAGAATTAAAATCTGAAACATCTACTAGAATCTTTAATTAATTATACTATGGATAAAAGCATTACTGAAAGAAGACAGCAGAAAGAGGTAACTCTGAAACCCATCAAATTGAGTGGAAAAAGGAGACCCTCTACATGCCTGAGCCAAATCCCACTGAATCTACATGACTCTGAAATGGCTGTGGCTCAGTCAGCTGAGAGATGCTGCTCTCCTGCTGCACCCTTTTATAAAACTGTTTGTTGGTCTACACACAGACTCTACATAGAAGAAAACTGGAGGAGTCACACTGTTTTCTCCTGCCTCACAAAACTACTGTTTTAAATATAAACACATTCTATTGAAAATATAAAGCCTATTCTTTACCACTTTTTTAGGAATCCAAAATAGTTCAAGGTGAATTTGCAAAATACCCCAGACAACATGAATCTGCTTTTTGCGGATAAAAAGTTTTGTCAAAAAAATATCATGCGGCTTTAGAAGCATATCACTAAATAAAAAATAAAAAAAAGAGGGGGGGTGGGCATTTCAAATGGGACTGAAATGAAATTTGATGAACACTTCTCTCTCTCTTTCCTCGCCCACAGCATTTAAAGGCAGCAGGGGCATTGTGACAACACAGACAGCTAATTGCAAGGAAATGGATGTCTGATGCCATTAACACTACCCACTTTCCTTGGAAATTTAAAATAAAAACAAAACACGCCACTAGGCACAGAGTTCTCTCCCTGGGGTGGAGATGAGAGAGCTCCTGAACTACATGTGATAGATGTTAAGTCAGATTGCTTAATGCACTACTGGAGGGAGCTCGGATACACCTAAATGAGGATAGTATTTGAACCTATATAAGACAGAAAGAATACCTGCATCCTGCAGAGTATATATTCAGTCTTAATTTTAGGAAACAACTATAAAACTCCACCATTTGAACCCACTGAAGTTGTCATTTAAGTATTTTAAGTAATTACAAATAATATTATCTCTATAGCAAAATGACAAATAGCCTACTGTACTTAGGCCATGCACAGGAAATTCTCCATATGAACTAGTACATGTAAAGAGAAATAGAAATAAGTGTTTATGACCAAAAAAAAATTGTCTGAAAAGTAAGCATTTGTCCCAGACCTGAAACTAGGAAATGGAATGCCTGATGATCACTCATTTAGCATTAGTAGCAGGGGAAATTATATAAAGCCACTCCTTATTTCATTAGATGTTCATACTCAAATTACTCAAACGTAGAGTCAGATGAAGAATAAGAAGAGAAGAAAAAAATTAAAAAGACTGAAAAAATTGCTCAAAACCTCAGAAATGCTTGCTCCCTTCTAATCATGAATGATGGATTTAAACTACTTTAAAAATTCAATGAATGTATTTGTTTGGAAAATATACCTGCAAAATACCAGCTTACTCCAATTTTGAACAACCATATACTAAAGCTCCAAAAAAGTTTGGAAATACCAACAGATTATTAATTATAGTGGCACAGTGAAGCACTAATACAATTATTGAACTTACCTGACTAACATCTGCAGCATAACTTGAAATGATACCTCCTTTACAACTTACCTTCTTGTTTTAACACAGCACACATTATTTTAAACACTTATCTCACAAATGGAAATGTGACTTTGACTAGATTAGACTGCATCATTTTGAATAATTCATTTCCCCTCTATTTTATTAAGAAAAACAGCTTGACCACATTATTGCCAGAAGTCGGAATTTGAAGTTATAATGTATAAACACAGCAGATCATATTGTTATTGAATGAGGTTTTTTGTCAATAAGTTGCTCTACAATTCACTACATTGCCTAATTTAGAGGAAAATCGAGTAGCTACTATTTACAATTTGGGCTACAACCTGATTTCACTGAAATCAGTGGGAGATTTTCCTATTAATTTTGGTAGCAGTAGGATTTGACCATTAATGTAATAAAACAGGTAGTGTAAAAAAAATCCCAGCTCCAATGACTACTGAATTAGCAGTCTGCAATTAATTTGTATCATGTCAAGTTGCTGGATAAAATTAAACACCTACAAATCTAGTTATGAAACATATATAAAGTTAAAACAGATAATAATTAAAAGTCTGACCTAACAAGATATTAAATTACTATTTGATGTATAAATAAATCTTAATAAGTAGCCATTAATTTAACACAGTTATTGCCTAGAAAAAGTAGATAATATTTTTATAGCCAAAGGGTTTTTTTTCAGTTTAACTCTGTAGTTATGTTGTGCCTTTTTGTACCATATCACTGAAATGATCTCAGCAGTAAATTGCTTGTGCTTGTCTGTTGATTGTGATGTGAAGAGGCTGGTTGGGCCAGCAGCTGAAGGACTCTATTTATATACCTGGCTGGTTAGATTGAATGGACCTGCAGGAAGAACCAGCCCCATCAGAGCTTCTTCAATGGCTTCCGTCTTGACCTTGAATCTGACCTTTGCTATGGTCTACTTCCATCTCCATAAAAATGAGCTAAAGTCTAGATTGTCATCTATTTGCTCTTTTATGTCTTCCCAGGATTGACAATATATTCCTAGAGTTGACTAAAACAGAATAATTATCACACTTTGGTGTGAATCACAGAAAAAAAGTTTGCAGTGCACAAGTGAATAGTTGTATGCAATTCCTCACAATGCTTAACTGACATTGTTATTCAAATCAGAAAATGCTGATTACTAGGGTAACAGAGGGAAAGAGGTTCCCACCACAGAATGAATTGAAAGGTCAAACAGCTTAAGGGGATCAAACAAATAAAATATGCAAGATAAGCAATTTCAGTACTTGCATAGCTCTGATCTTGAACCAAGGCTCTTCCATGTGCATCTACTCTCATTGTGAAGGTAGTGTATATCATGAATGACCAATTCACTGGTTCAGATAGAGCATATTATCATACCGGAAGTGATACTGAGAATTTCTTTGCTTATGGATGCCAGTGTTTTCCAAATTTATCAAGGCAGGGACTTGATTTATCAATGGGTGTACTCTTCTGACTCTTTTGAACGTAATTCAACAAAATGTGCACAGATCCCAGTATCTATGTCTCAAGTAATTATATTTTGTTTCTAGGAGGAGAAGGGATATTTTTGTTTAATGAAACATTTTCTTGCTAGATAGAGATAAAATGAACATGGTATAAATTTTAAATAAATTCTGTAAAGGAAATGTAACATATTAGCCTTGCGTCTGAGTAGATTATTTCTCATTTATGTGACACATACTTTTTTAGAATTGCGATTTTTCTGGGTACAGCCACTGTAGACAGAATTGTACAGCCCTATCCCTTTTCTGAGCTATGCACATCCATTAAATAACTAGTTTGGGTGCCAGACTGTGTTTGGGGGTTCAATGAGAACCCATTTTTTTAACATCCTGACTAGGATTGCTGCATTCTGGTACTCTTGGATTACGAGGTAGCCTCACAGGAGGAAAGGAGAGCACGGGGCTAAATCCCTTCATAGAGAAGGTCAGGAGCGCTGAAGGTGGGGTGAAAGCTTCACCACTTTCAGTTCACCCCTCCTTTGACTAAACCCTCTGCAAATCCCCAGTAGGTTGGCAGCAGAACAAGAGGCCCTTTGGTGCCCTGCAGCCAACGCAGAAAACACAGTTGCCTCCTTGCAGGGGCTCTATTTTCCTTTCAGGAAGACAAAGCCAAAAAATGAAATCTGCCTCTCTCTTTCTACGTTTTGTATTTGGCACATACTGCTAAGTTGCTGTAACTTTCCTATTTCCTAAATCTGTTTCCCTTTTGTAGTTTGCTTCCTTCTCTTATGCATTTACACGTACAGTTTACACAAAAGCTTTTTAGGACCTGGTCTTCTATGAGAGCTCTGAAGCACCTTTTCAGACTCCAACTATTAGCCTTAATACATATTGCACAACTAGCTAGAGGCCTCAGCTAGGATTCAGTCCTTCACAGCCAGCATCTTCAACTTTAGGTACTCAGTCCTCTCGCATACAGGCTGGAAAAAGAGTTTCAGCAAAGGTCTTCTTCTGAATCTGTCAGTAGAAACCCAGCAGCAACCTGCTTGCTTAAGAGATGACTCTGGCTTTGAGGAAAGACTCCTAATCTGTAGGCTCTACCTCATTTCCTATCCTTGTATGTGACAATTGGACAATGAAATTAAAGTCCTGTGTCGTAGCAGCCAGCACCTATGGTATACTGAAGGCTATCAAATTATTTGAATTTCTATGCAAAGCTATGTGATCATCATTTACCATACTGAAGGGGAGGATGTGATAGCAGGTTTAAGACAGCTCAGTTGGCAGAAATGGGCTGATTTGCCACTGGAGTATCACAGTTTTAAGGTACACCCCCCCCCCCCCCCCCCCAAAGTCAGTTCTATTTACCACGCAGTAGTTCAGTGAGCAGAGAGATCTGTTCAACTAGCAAGCTAGTTTCCTTTTACTTGTACTCTAAAGGCAGGGCAGCTACTTAATGAAGAGAAGGTCTTCTCAGAAGCTTTAAATGGATTTTTCTAAGCCTGGAGTGACCAGCACTTGCAGTATTTCTGTTCTCAATAAGTGTTTGTTGGGGTCATCCCGTGTCAATGAGATTCAGTAGCTGTAAAAGTCAGGCTGGTAACTTTTGATTAGACTTAGAAATACCATGATCAACGTTCTTACTGTCTGCAGATCTGAATACCATAGATATGAACCTAAAGCTTTTTGGTATCTTTTTTCAACATTTAAGAAACGTGAGACTAACTGACTAACTTGAGTTTGCTTATTGCAGTCATAACAAATCATAAAAACTCCAGGTTCAAAGAAAAAGCTGCCAGCAGCGTAAGATATATGCAATGCTACTCTCAAAGATTTGGCCTTGAAACAATGTGTTGACAGGATGTGTCCATACCAGCAACTGGCAGTAGAGTGGAATCAAGAGCAGCAGCAATGACAATTTGCTTGGGTCATTGGTGCTGGGGTATAACTTATACCAAAGGCAGTTCTAGCAACAGGTACCAAATATTGCATAGTTTGTTTTTTCCCAAAGTTTGTATGGGCTATTAGTATGTTTAAGTTTTAAACCTCACCAGTAGATAGTTTCAGGTTATGGTTATGGTAATGCTATCACAAACAGAATATGGGGCTGGGGACACAGTTTGACTGCAATAAATATTATAGAGATTATTTTCCCTGGACTACCCTCTACATCAGACCATTCATAGTCACTGCTCCAACAAGTGATGATAATTTGTTCATTGCTCCTATGTGGCCACCAAATAATGGACAGATTTTTGGCATTCTCATATAATTTCTGAGAAGGATTAATAAGTAAGAAGAGGAAAAGGAACAAAGGCTAAGGATGACAAGTGAAACACCCAGTCTGTTTGGATCTAGCAGCACATTTTTCATCACCAAAACTATTCAATTACTCATTAGACTTCAAAAAAAGTATTTAATTAGAGCTTCCTGGGTCAAATTTGGGTTGACTCAGCAGAAAGTATATTATTCTACACTTTTGTTCTGCCTTCTATAAATCACCTGCAGGAGGAGTTAAACAATGGTAGCGCTGTGGTACAATGGCCTACTTGTCACTTGCTGTCAAGGAAAAGGTGCTCATTGCTGACTTCTGTACTGTTTGCCGTTAGATAAATAGACATACAAACTTCTGGCTATTCGGATCTTGCAATCTTTTATTCCCAAGAGAAAACCATTGATCTTTTCCATCAGAACATACGTCAAAACTAGCAGCAAAATACCCATGATTCCTGGTATTCGATTCCCTTGGGCTCTCTGTGAGAAGAGAGAGATTGATTTTTACTTTTTAGGGTGGATTTGCTCTTAAATTAGCCTTTTTTTTTCAGCATTTCATTCTATAAAGTTGCAGTAATGGGGGAAAGCAGAACCAGCAATGTTAACTAGATGGAACAAATGGATTTTTTTCCCCCCATTCAGTATTTTGAGAGGAAGTGAAATTCTTCTGGGTCCAAAAGCTACAGGGCCTTCGCTTTAATATTATGATAACACTACCAAATGCCCTGTATCAATGATACTTGTGCGACTTACTCTACCCACTGAAAGCGCTGAATGAAATCTCCTGCCTTGCAGGAGGAGAAGTCGATAGCTTCCCGGATGCCCAAAGGGAAAGGTGTGTGGCCATCGGCTGTTGCCTCGGGGTTAGCTGGGGGCACAGAGCACACAGGCATGCACGCACACTGCCTTCCCATTAGCTGCTGGCCAGTCTCCAAGAAAAGCAGGGCTTGCTCAGCACAAGGCACAGGAGAATGACTTCACACATGTTTGCAGAAACAGCTGTGAGGGGAAGGCATGAGTTTACAGCAGCGTCAAAGACACGTGTTGGCTGTCATACTCTAATGCTACTGTTCTGTTGGGAAAAGAAAAGGAAGATGGAGAATCAGTCCTCACATGGTTGTTTTACATATGTCTGATTAAAAAAAAAAATCCTATTAAGCAATCTTGCAGGAAATTTTCGCTAGTTATAAAAGGCCTCTCTCTTAGTATTCTAACTTGGTTAAATAAAAACAATTGGTTGCAGTTAATATTTGAACAAGTTAATAACTCTGCTATTATCATCACCTCATCCAAAGAGACTAACGAACCTTTTTGTGTTTTTTTCACCCTCTCCTATTATGAGGAAACACAAGTTTCATCACTACGATCTGCTCCAGATTTTAAAGAAAAGAAAAAAGAAAGAAAAACAAAGCCAAAATAAATAATCTGCTATGGCATCAACCTGACAATGTTTTCAAGATTTTTTCAAATTTCAGTTTATACATACTAAAATAGCAACTTTTGACACTGTAATCAAGTTTATTTAAATAAATTAAGTTCTTAATAAAAAGGAAAATCCTTGACATACTGAAAAAATTTTAACCTTGCATTTCGTAAATTTTTTACTCAATTTCAACTACAAAATACTTTCAGTATGGAAAGGCATGTGACCTTTGACGTCTACCAGAGCTCTGTGCTTCTGAACCAACTTTCAGCAGTGTGAAAAAAAGCAAGCAAACAAGAAAGAAATAAAATTATATCAAACTGCTATGGGATTAGAGGACAGTGTATGTTCACAGATTACTCTTTCTGTTTGAATAAATTTATTTCTGCATATGTTCCCCAGATGTTTTATAGGTTTACAATATATAATACCAGGTTTACAAACCTGGTATTGATGACTGTGCTAGCCAAGAATTAGCATTGAACTGTGAAGAAATATTTTTGGGGGATTGTGCAATAAATCTGGATTTTTTTCATTCTATTTTTAAGATAGTCTTTAATTTGGGGGCAGGATTTCTTTGTATCTGAGATTTCACTGTGCTTTATTGCCTGGATACCTAGTAAAACCTGTTATTGCTAAAGCACAAAATCTTTTATCAGACGAACTAAAGAATTTAAGGTTATTTGATACAGACTTTTCACACAGTCATAATATCCAAATTTCCAAAAGAAAATTAGATGTGACAGTCTGACCTCCAGTCCACAGGAATAAGTTTCTCAGTGAAAGGTCAGATCAGCTACTGTCAATTTTTGCATCAGGAGTGGATTCCCACAAATCTTATTGCTGAAATTATCCAAAATTCGTAACTCCTCTATGTATCAGGGCAACTATAGTGACCAGTGGCAGCTGGAAGCAAGAAAAAGAGATAGGAACAGCTTGAAATTTTTGCTTTTAAAATACTAGTAGCTTTCCCTGCTTAAAAGTTCAGTGCTTTTTTAGGGTGCTTATTTGCAATGAGCAGTGCAGGGACAAATACCTGTTGCAAGAAATGTTCCTTCACACTCAACATCTCTTGTGCTGCTTTTGCATGAGAACAGCTTAGAGAAGGTACTGCAGAGTCCTTGCAGCTCCCTCTGCACCTAGGGGTTAGCACTGGGAGAAAGAGGTGACACAGCAACGTCTATAATACAGCAATCTGACCCTGTTTCTGCTGCTGCAGGGGAAAACAACCAGAAAGGAGAAACAGACAGAGGTACATTGGGTTGAAGAGTTGATCAGAGGTATGATGGAGAGTGCAATGGACTTGAGCTTGCACATCTCACTTTTAGGATCATGTGGCTTATTTGCAGAAATGGAAAAATTTCCTTTCCTCACTCCATTATTGGCACTAAAAGAGTGGGTAAATGGGAAGCATCTTAAAATTCTGGCCATGCATTGGTGTGGATGACCTGGTCTTCTCTATCATAAAAAAAAGGAAGAAGAGATGATAATGTAAAAAAGTAAAAAATGTATGTATCACTGTATCCAATTTTTGCACTCAGCATTTGAATGTCTTGACCTTCAAAGACCTGAATGTATTTGAAAGGACTGGGAGAGGGCATGAACTGATAGGCATTATACAACTATGAATAAACACCAAAAAAAAGCAACAGTATATCTGTTACAACCTGCACAAAACCCAAGATTCACTTTTGAACCCTTACACTGACAGTGTTTGTAGTTCCCATACCGGCAGTGACCTCTCTGTTTTAGTATAAATGCTCACATTCTTACTGAGCAAACGCCAGCTTTTGGCTGTTAATATCCTGTGCTTCTCTACACTGGGGAGCTGAAAGAACTCAGATGCTCAATGCGAAATTTTCTTGAAAATAAATTCTGTATTAAAACCATGAGAAAACTTGGCTTGTAAATGACTTGGGGACACTCAGTGTCTATAATTAGATCTACAGTTTAAACTATAATAAGAAATAACATTTGCCATCCCATAAACACTGTTGTTGTTAAGGCAGCTGGAAAATACTTAAATATTCAAATAATTATGTCATCTAAGGTATTGTTTATAGTCACCAGGATAATTTTTAAATCCCATGTAATGATGGGATTTGTTTTTTATCTCCAATAACTCTGTCATTTGTGTGTGTTTTACATCCTCACATTGTATGCATATTAGCTTTTTGGCAGCCAGTTACAACAACTTCCTAATAAACTGGATTCTGTGGCATTGTTTCAGACATGCTTCAAATAGCACATGAAAGCAATTTTGGAATACAGTGGTCTTAGAGACACAGGCAAATGTTGCCTCTAATTCTGTGCTCTAATTGCTGTATTTAAATGCTACCCAGGCTTTCAGTTGCACCATGCACACTGGTCAGCTCAGCTCTGAATGACTAAAACTAAAATCTCACAACTCAATATGCTCATAATATACATCATAACTAATTCCTGATTTACAGCTTGACTGTCCATATTAATCCAGGTTTCCCTAAAAACTCTCAGAATTGAGGGAATAATTATTACATATGCAGTTAGCTTGGAGAATCGTCTTGCCATAACAGATGAAAGTTCACGTCATATATATGTACATTTATGCCTAACACATGTCACTATAAATAAGAGAGAGTTCTCAATGAATATAGACAAGAACTTTGTACTATGCCTTGAGTTTCACCATGACGTGTTATGCCATTAACTTTTTTAACTCCACCTGTGCCATAATAGATTCCATTATAGAAAGTCAGGTCTTGAATTATAGGATTTGTACTTTTATACACTTACCCTTAAAACTCAATCAGTCTTCTAATGGCAGAAAGTATTTTCCTCTTTCTCTCTGCAACACATAATATTCAGGAGTCCCCCAAAACTGTGTGCTGGGAATTACAAGATTTTACTTGTTACAGGCTCAAGGTAAATAACTCCTTCGGGTTCTTTGACTACTAAATCCATCCTGGGGAGGTGGGCAAGTGCCGAAGATGACCCTCTCTTTCTTGCCCTGTCTTTAAGATGCTGCAGGATTTTGCTGCAGCCTCCCCAGGGCACTCCTCTCCTGCTGCTCAATATACCCTCTAGATTTCCTTTTGTGTTTCCCCCAGGCTCCAAAGCAGGAGGGCAGAAAAGAGGGCAAGGGGGTGTCTGTCAGGTCACTCATGTTCATCACAGCAGGGGAATGTCGGGTTGCACGGGCAGCAACCCAAGTGCTTCCTATTCAGACGTAGCCTCAGCGTCCTATAGTAGGATGTTGGTCTTTTTGCCCAGGCTTCAGAGGCTTCACCACAGCTGAGATAAAGGTGACTCAGTAAAGATACATGGTGTAATAACCGGTACACACATGCCAATATGTTTGTTTGCAGTTACTTTTATGCAGTTGAAAAACAATCAACCCCCAAATAAAGCAAATGCAGGGAAATTCTGCTTATTCATTGCAGAAAATTCTGTTTGAGTTCCAAAATGCATAAAAGGAAAATATAGCATTCTTACCTTAAAATAGGGCTAACACTGAAAAAATAATAAAGCCACTTCTAAAAAATTACATCAAGTTTTAAAGAAAATCCCTGAAATTTCAGTGTCAGCTTGAGATTGACTGTGTCGTGAAATGTGACTGACATAAGTGTAAACATCTTGACGTGCTGAGGCTTTACAACTCTAGTAGTCTTCAGCTTAAATCACAATTAGTAGTGCCTTTTCATAACAATTAATACTGCTACCACATAAGCAGTAACAATATCAACATTCACCAACTGTAATAAGACACTGAGTACATGGATGAGTCCTTCCCATTAGATAAAAAAACCTACCAGTCTTCAAAGCCATGTAACTTTTTGTAAAGTTATGTGCAGGACTGGTAAATACACACATGTGAAGACAGCCGGGAGTGAACCATAGCCCACTGGCCAGAAAGTATAAGGTATAGAAGAATGACCACACTGGGTCAAATGCTTTGTTTATTTGTTCCCTCCTAGTTCACCTTCCCACTACCGTAAGTTTAGCAAGACTAGTTAATACCCTGATCTGTAATTGAGCTTGTATTTTTAAACAGTTTCATGATGTCCATTAACACTTTTAGAAGAAATGGGATATGTCTACACATTTAAAACATAATTTCAATACTTTTGACTACTGATCTTGCTGATTAATGTACTGGTATTTTAACAAGCAAACTAAAAGTTTCTTATTATATTTGCAATTTCCTTGACTTCAGAAAAGCAAATAAATTAACAGCAAATACTGCTGTTTGCAAACAAAAATTGCTTAGAAAAATAGCTCTTTTTCTAATTGAATTTGAGTCATGTTGCTTTTACCACTCAGCTGCCTAACTTAGATGTGCTTTCACATACTATACCTCCCACTGGTTATACACTGACACTTAATATAACGGATGTTATTGTTTCATTGGTAAATATTATACCTAAATCATTTTCTGTTATATATCATATTGTCAGTTGTTAATTTTGTAGTTATCTGGGAAATCACAGACAGGTATCAGTAAGGAAAACTGATGATAAAACACCTTTATTATGTAGAATCATAGAATTATAGAATTGATTAGGTTGGAAGGGACCTTAAAGATCACCTAGTTCCAACCACCATGCCATGGGCACGGACACCTTCCACTAGACCAGATTGCTCAGAACCCCATCCAACCTGACCTTGAACACTTTCAGGGATGGGGCACCCACAACTTCCCTGGGCAATTTGTTCCAGTGCCTCATCACACTCATAGTGAAAAGTTTCTTCCTAATATCTAATCTAAATCTGCCTTCTTCCAGTTTGAAGCCACCACCCTTCGTCCTGTCACTACATGCCCTTGTAAAAAGTCCCTCTCCAGCTTTCTTGTAGGCCCCCTTGGGATACTGGAAAGCTGCCATAGTAGTGCGTTAATATTTTAAAACAAAACTAGTGCACATGCTACAGATGTTATTTCATTAATACGGTCCTTATGGGAAACTTAAGGTTTTATGTTCAAAGATTCAAATGTTATTCTGTTACAGAAATAGCTTTATTTTACATGGATTATTTTTTTTTACTTAAGATATGATGGACATATTATTAATTGAATGGTTTAATCTCAGTAACTTTTTGATCTCCAGAACATAATGAATGAATGCTGCAATCTAATTTTAGTTTGTTTGAAATGTTTTGGTTCTTTGAAATCATCTGCTTGAGCATTTCTTTGAATGACCTATTTTACAATAATTTTACAATAATTGTTAAAAATTCTCCCCTCTTCTTTCTCCCAACAAGTCTTTTCCAAACTGAAGATTTTTATTCTGTTTAGTAGGCTTTGCACACAAGTCTTTTATGTGCATATCTTTTATCTTTTGTGACCCCTGTCATCTTTCTAGGTCCATTCTCTGATCCTACTACACCCATTTTGGATGGGCGGTGTTAGTCAACACAGTGACATAATAAAATTTCTGGTTTAGCTCCACTCCTTTCCTAAAAATTTCCTACAGTTCTCTTTGCCTTTTTGACTGATGATGAGAATTGAACCATTTTTTTCAAAGACCTATCCACACTGACTCCCATATTGCCTTCCTTAGCGCTGAGTTAGAGTCCAGCACTGCATGTATACATAGGATTATGCTTCCAGGGGTACGCTATTCTGCAACATGTCTGTAAGCTGCTGTTTGGCTGCACTGAGAAACAAGAAGTCAGGGAAGAAACTTACTACTGGAGCATATTTTCCATTGTGCCTCAGCAGCTTTCACTTCTCAGCTGACCCTTGAGTGATAACAGTAGAAAAGAAATAAACTCTCTTCCATGCATTTCTCCTCTTCCATCTGACCACTGCACTTCAGTACAGAGTTTCCACAATTAGAGTGTAAGTGATCTTGTGCTCCTGCTTTTGAGGAAAATTATACCCTATTGGTATTTTTCTCTGGGGGATGCCCACCAGCAGAGGAAAGGCGTCACATCTGCTGAGGGCAACCTGTGAAGCAGGTTTTGGATAGATTCCCCTCTGCAAGGAATGGATTACTACTTGCCTCTGCAAGGCTGTGACCTCACTGGTATTCAGATAGTAGAGGAAACATTATGCTCATCTTTCCTTCTTCTCCTACAGAAAAGTAGCTGGTAAAGTAACAGGAGTCATTTACGCCATGTGAGTGATGCATTGGCCACAAACCACCTGCTGTACCGATTTGCAGACTGGGATAGATCTATCTGTAAAATATCCCCCAGATCTGGGTGGCTTAGTTGGGCATTAGACACGCTCAGAGTCTACAGCTTATTCAGTATAAGCTGTAGTTCCTAAACATTCTTGGGGGAACATGAGTGTCCAATAAAGTTCAAAGTATTAGATACTGTTGCAAGGAAGGGGAGTGAGTCAATACTGTGAGATCAGGCTGGGAAAGAAAACAACTTTCTATGATAGGCTTTTGTTAATAAACTTTGCATGCTCCCCCCCCCCCCCCCTCCTCCTGAGCATGAGGCAGGGGAAAAAAGGGACCATTTGTATTGCGGTTATTTGCAATCTAATTTGCCAGGCCAAAGGATAGTCTGAATGATCTAATTCTCAATATACTACAGTACTGAGGTGAAGTACAAATCATCTTAGAGGATCCAATAATTCTGTTTCAATTGATCAGCTTTTTAGGCAGTATCCTTCAGTTGAGACTTTTCAGATAAGTAAAGTAAATTAGGTTGAAAACAAAATGCTAGTTTCTGAAATGTGGATTTCACAATGTATTTTTGATCTGATAGGAGCTTGGTAGAATTTCTTCTATCCGCTTGAGGCCTACTGAGCTGTGCATACTGTACTCTATCAAAGCCCAGTTCTTTGCAGCTCAGTGAATAAAATACTGCAGTTTCTCCCATTGACTGACTGAAATAAAATAATCTATGATGCATGAACAAGTCTAAATGAAATAATAATATCCTTAGCAGTGAAAAACGGATTGGTAATACAGTAATTGAGCAGATTTATTGCCATCTCCTTGAGCTAGCCTGCTGAAACAGCCTGCTATTTTATTTAATCTCATATCAGAGGAATTACTGACTGGTAATCCATTGTTAAACATCATTTAGAATGATGGATGAAAATGTCAGCTTTTCCAACATAATCAATTCATATCTCATTAGCACATATTATTTATGATTCTCATAATGGGACCTGCAGGGGTCTCCAGGGGGAAATGGAGACCTCAGCTGTTGTTGAAATGAGATGAGATATACTGTAGCTTATGAGTTAATAACTGCATATAAAAAATACTTCCCCACAGTATTGATTGTCCTTACCATTTTACAAATGAATTGAGTGCCTTGGCTTCCCCTTTTGCTGTGTATGGCAGCTCTTCCTTCTATTCATTTTGTTACTCATAATTTAGTGAGAAAAATATTAAAATCCATATAAGAAAGACTATTTTACAAATAACTTTTAAGACGCCAGGAGGGGAAGGTAAGAGCCTTTGAATGTAAAGTAATAAGAAACACTTTACTGCTCTGTTGCTGTTTGCTAAGGACTTTGGGCACTTTTTTCCCCCTCAGTCCCTATGAAGACAAATCGACATATTTTTCCAGCTACAGCACAGTTGCATTTTAAGGATACTTTCTACCGTATGCTGCCTGAAAGACCAATGAAAAGCAAACCTTGATTCATGGATTTAATGCAGCTGATGGTGCAGCAGTAATCATGGTCACAATGTCAACTGCTGCCTCAATTAAACTACATTTGAGAATCATTTTATGCTTCAGCTCATAAACATCAATAAAGGAAAATGAGTAATAAATGACTGTCTAGAGTACAAAGGACCAGCTCATATTTCAGATGAAAATGAAGACAAAATGTAGCTTTTATTTGCCTGTGGAATTCCCATTAACTGCATCACTGACAGGAGGGAGTTGGATCAATAGTTGGCTGGCCGCAGAAAACAGTTTCTGGCTGTTCAGCAGCCAATGCAAAAGGAAAACTGTCATATTGTGATCTTTATCAGGTAATCTTCATTACACCAGACCAATGATATATGTATATGCTGGTCAGCTAGGGGCACTTCTAATTCCTGCTTCTATTTGTGGTCTGAGCACAGTGTGCTCACAAATTATTTGTTTACAGCTGTGAAAAACCTTCAATGTTCGTCTCTTTTATTCTTTTTATAGGTAATCCATAACCGGGAACTTTCTCTCAAGACTCCTTTATTCACTCAGAATTTTTAAAAAAGCAAGTGCTGTATCAAAACTTACCTTTCTCCCTGCTTAAGCAGAATCTGATGGTGCCTTTTGTGGCTGTTGTTGAGGCTTGACTGAAAGATTTACTGAGTATCCTTCAGTAAGTTCTTGGAGGGTATTTGTGCCTTATTACAAGTGTTTCTGAGCTTATTTGAACAAAGGCGAATGCTAGCTGTGAAAGAAAAACAAACACTCTCTATGAGCTGTTAGCTTTCCAGGTGGCAGCTTGTATGTATGTTTCACTATATGTGTGAAACATGGTCGTCTCCTATTTTCCCCTACCCCAGACCCACAGAGCAGAGATATTTTACTCCTTTGCAATGCTCTGTAATTCATATTGCTTCATCTCCGTGCATGCGAGGTGAGAATCTGTACATACAAGCCAGCAGCTCTGGCACGGTTGGTACACAGCTTTCAGATGAGCAGGTTTTCAGAGCACAGCACAGATTTTTAAAACATCACCACTTACAAATCTGAAATAGGAGGGAAAAAAACACACTTCCTCTTCATGCAATGATAACATAAATTGAATTATCAAAACCTCTACCCTGATGTTAAAGTAATCACATTATTTTTACACTTATTCACAATTCCATTATTGTGAACTACCGTAGGTACTGTTTCTCTGTTTAGTTTCCTGTTTTAGTCTGACACTGAGAAGTTAAAATTTCCACTATGGATTTTAATGACAAGCATTAAAAAAAAAAAAAAACAACCCCATGGTTCACACCTAATAATGAGATTTCCTTTAAAAACTTTTAAATTCTTATAATAAACTTATCCTTTAACTATAATACACAGTGATGTTTGACCTGCAAACATATGCACCAGCATTTCAGGATGATAATTAAAGCTGATGTTTGTATGTATAAAGTGGACCCCACTGCTGCTCCTAAATGTTACTCCCTTCCCCTTCTCTCTCTCAGTCCTTGGATTCTGTCCTTCATCCTCATTCTCCTCACCCTGTCACCTTCCTCTCTATTTTCTGACATTTTCCCTCTTCTCCAGTTCCTTCCCAGTCTCTAGTCGTAATCCTGCCTCCCACCTTTCCTGCTACACATTTCCCCTCCCTCTCACTTAATAAAGATAGTAATGCAGAGTGACGATAATAAAAAATATACATACTGTGTGTGACTATAGTAACTACCCACTAGCACGTTTTCCTTCAATATCATCCCATTTCTTTTCAGTCTCCTCAGTTCCTTTAGCTCCTCCTCATCCTGTCTTCTGGCTGCTTACCCCAGTAAATCTCTAGTCTTATATACCATGTATTGACTCTCCCCAACATTCTTATTTGCACTCCTAGTCTCTTTCTACAGAACCTTAATCTCTCCTGTCTCTTCAGATTGTCTTTTCCAGTCCACCTTTCCAGCTCTCTCTCTCCCTTCATGTCTCTTTTTGCTGCTTTAGCTTTCTTCTGGTTTTTATGCCTCCATGCACATCACAAATGCTTCTTCTAAACCTTGTCACAATCTGCTGATTCCTCCATTCTCCCTCGTTCTTCATGCTGTCTCCTGCTTTCTGTTCTCCTTTTTTAAACTAGTTTCCCTCCAGTTCATTCAGTTTGTTCTGGACAAGGTGGTTGAAAATAACGCAAGGCACTGCCATCTTTTCAAGAGCCATCTTATTTCTAGGTGCAAAGCTAGCAGGGCATGGTGGCCATCTTGTCAGACAGCAGGCTGGAGGTGGCAGCTTTTGTGAATAAGTGGAAGTTGGTGAGTTTTGGAGTCAGAGTTAAAGATGATGTTACACTGACCTCAGAAGACACTATAAAACGCATGACATTTGCAGCACAGTTAAATTGGTTTTGCAGAATGCATCTCAGGCACAGCAGTGATCATGTGTTGGTCTTCATATTAAAAATCAGTAGATTTCAGGGCAGTAGGTGTCACTCATAGGAACATGGAAAAAATGTCTAACTATAAACTATTTAAAATTTTTAAATCGCAGAAACCATTTTTTTATATTACTAAAAATTATCAACATTTTAATGTTATTATAGTCTAAACAGTTTTTAATTATATGGATCTTTTTATATACTATTATCGCAGTACATTTTAACCTACTGAAGTCTCATAAGTTCCATAAGAGAATGTGGAGATTTTGTTGAAAAAAGTCTACCCAGCCTAGATTATCTGTGATAGCATTACCACAGAGAATTATGGAGTCTAACATATAGCAAAAGGACTATTTTTCATACACACACTGATAAAGAGATAATATTTTGAGCAAACTTCCAGACTAGAAAAAAAGAATTCATAGGTACATTAATACATTTCTCTGTAGCTAAAGATACTCCTACAAAATGAACTTTTTTAATATAGGGTTTCACTTTTCATACAAATCTCAGCAGTGAACTCCAGAACAGGAATGGGGATATGTATCATCAAAAATACATAGAAGTCAGGAAACAATATTGTTTTTTCTGACTAACCCATCTCTGAAATGCTTTTTCACCTAAAGCATGAAAATAACATTTGGGTAATTTGACTCTCATTCATATTTCTCAAGGGAGGGAAAATAGAATAAACGTACATAGTTTATATTATTTTCTCTCCCACACAACTGCAGTTTTCCGGATTTGTCATTCTCTTCCCTGAAAAATATGCTTCAAGATGCCAAGGATTTGTTCCAACACTTACAGCAACACCAAGAAGATACTGTTCTTGGCAGTCCGTATAAGATGGTTGTAAAAATGTCATTGGCTCATGCCATCATGCTTACCCAACCCCTTTCAGGAAGGCTGCCCCCACTAGAGCCCATCTCCTGTTCCCATCATTAAAAAATACATTAGCAAGAGGAGAGACACAGTCTAGCTCTTCCAATAATCAGAATTTTTTTTCCTCAAATACTCATATTTTTTTTTAAAAGGAATGCTTTTCATTTCTCCAAATTTGATTTTGCTAATACTCTAAAAGACTTCTAAGCAACCTAAAGGTTCAATCAAGTTGTTCCTGCCTTTTTAGCACAGTTGTCCAAGAAATATGAAATTCAACTTAAAAAAATAAATGGAATTTTAGTCTGACCCTTCCAGTCGAATCTCCTTTTTTTTTGGTCTAAGCACAGGGCAAATCAAAAAGTACCAACAGGGCACAGCTGTCTGAAAGGAAAATCTGGTCAGCACTGATCACAGCAAGACAATCATTAAACCCAAATGTCAATCTGCCACAAAGAGGGACAAGGTTTTACATTAGCACAAATTGAAAATATATGACAATAAAAAAAAAAGGCAAAATAATAAAAATTGTTTAGACTCAAAAGACATCAGTGGCCTGTTCTAATATGTTGGTTTTATTTTGCTTTTAGTGTATGAGAGCTATCTGTGTAGGTAACCAAAATGTATCCTTGAGAAAAGATGGCACTAAGAAAGGCAAGTTACCTTGTTAACTGCTAAGAAAGTAGACATAAGCTCCAAACTGATCCAACAGACAGTATTTTTTATAGTTCTAGAAGAATGACCAGTCAGAAATTGAAAAAGAGCTGCTGAGAAAAAAATTGCAGAAGAAGTATGACAGAGGATCTATGATGCAGAGGTTGCAACAGGTGTGGGATGAGGATGGGGGGTCTGTTAGATAAAATGGAATCATATATTATTCCTTTGTGGGATGTTGTGTTATGCTTTGATAAAGACTTCAGGGCATTGCTGTTTTTCATAATTTGCTATATGGCTTATAATTAATGCTAGGTTACCACTTTATCATTAGGCTACAGAAATAAAGGCATGTGCTTTTTCTTTTATACTAAAAGCTGACGCTTTAATTAATTTTTTTTAAAAGTGGATAGGTGAAAGAAGAACCTGACAGTGAGATTTGAGAATACTAAACCATTGCCCTGGACATGTTCTGCGCACAGCTAAGATGCAGATGAATAGCATTTTAAGGCACAGTTAATGTGACAAAGGTTTTATAAATATTTTCCAGCTGGTTGAATAATTTAGTAGCATTCCACTAAATGTTTGTCCTAAAATATTGTTTTCTGCACTAATGTAAACAAACAGTGTAGCAACAACCTTGGTAATTATATTCATTAAATGCATTATCTATATGAGTCCATGATACTTTAGATATAATGTAGGACAAGTGTCTTATCTCAGTGACTTTATAAACAAACATTCTAAGTAAAAATATTGAAATATAAATATTTACTACCCTTTACTCTCTATATAAATTAGTTTCTGGCTTCTCCGCCCCTTTATGCACTTAGTGGATATGTAGTTTATTACATTGAATGAAAGCACAGGTATGCACTGCTTTATGCTGGAACTATCAATAGTACGTACCTAATACATCATATTGAATGAAAGACTTCATAAATCAGTTATACAAGGGATCATACAATGCTTTTAGCGAATTTCCAAAGAGTCATAAAAACTATAAATCAATGTATTTTTGATTAATCAACTCACAGTATCAGCTTTTGGCAATAGTTGTCTGTTGTGTCCTTCTTGCTGCGTCCACACTGGGGAGACATGTATCATCCGTCAGAGAGAGGTTTAAGCAAGAAAAAAGGGAAAAACCCTATGACACCATCCACGTGACTCCCAGTATCTACTGCAATGGGGCAGTAGGTATGGCATGCAACAGTCTGACCTACAGTCTAGAATTTACAGTGGAAATAATGGAGGTTTTGAATGTTGAAGAAAAAGAGCAAGCAAATCCTAACTCTGCAAAAGTTTACAGAGTCCTAAACAAGCACTGAGTTAAACACATACTCAAATCTTTCTACCATTTCATCATGATCTTCAGATAAATTGAGCACTGAAGTCAATAGGAGAGCATCCTTCTCTGAATCTAACACTATACAGATATAAGGGAGTAGAATCTCAGATTTGCCTGAGTCTTGAAGAGTACGTGCCTGCATTTAGAAAGGAACCACCGCTGATTCATTTTCCAAAGCAAATGCTGTTGAAGAGTGAAATCCCATGCACATTGTAAAAGACATTTGACATCAATATTTAATTTTATTAGTTATACTACAGGTACTCTGGGGAACCTGATGGGAAGCCTTCTTAGTATTGATTAGAATTCAGCCATCCCACTGCACACTGTTCAAAAAATTATTCAATTACAATTAATTTTTCAATTCAGAATAATTTAAATTTTATTCTGGAAATTTAATAAAAGTATATAAAGTTAAAACACACTGGGATTAATAATTCTGAGATGGAAATGCTAACAACAAGTTACTATCATTTCTGATTTTCATAATCAATGTTTTTAATTCATTCTATTCATCTGTACAAGATTACAGTGATGGTCTGGTTTTAATGTTTTGTGAAAACTTCAGAATTACCTCTCTCGTGTATAATGGGGAAAGATGACTACTAGTGATACTGTGCTTTCTCATTTTCACACAAAAGAGATTTAAAAGCAACAGTAATGAACAAATTGCTAATCAAAATGCAATGAATACATAAGAGTCAATATATCTAACTTTGAAAAAAAAATCATTTGATCAGCTTTGTCATGTCGGAACCCTCCAGACATCTCTCTTCTCTGTGGCATGCAGTGGGTTCCTTTGGGCTATCTTCAATTTATAAATGTTATTTACTTAATTATTTTCAGTACACTATGGTTCCAATAAGGAATCACCTAGAACAAAAGTGTTTATTGAGGGATTAGGATTCAAAACAGATAACAATGTTTAATTTTAAAGCCTCATGAAATCAGAAGTAGAACAGATTACAAATTCTTTTAAGAGCAATGATGTTAAAACTCACAGTTACCTGGATTTAATGTAGCTATGTGAAAATATTTGATGCGTTCTTATGACATGCAATGTGGGAGTGGCAGATTTAGAGCACTGTGTGTAACAGCAGGCCCTTGCATTCAGGAATTCAGTGTTGGAAACAGTGGTTTGCTTTTTCTTATGGAAAACTCAGAAAAACAGAATATTTCTATATTGCTGTCAGTGGAAAACTGTATCAAAACTTACTCTTCCAACCTATTTCAGGTAGCTCAGACAACAGATCAAATGAGAGATTCTGCCAAGTAAGAAATTGAAAAGAAGCAGGAGAGTTTTGCAGACTTCCAAAATGGAAAGTCAGCAGGAATTAACAGACTCCTATTGGACACCTGTAATTTTAAATTTCTCCTTGTTAATCCTGTGGTCCTACCCAGAAGATTCAGCCTCCCATAACAACATCAGCGTGTGGTTTGAGGATAAGGGCAACTGAGATTTCTCCCTCCTGATCCTGCCCTGTCTCACTGCTCAGCCCTCCCAGGAGGGAGAGGAGCTGCTCTTGTAAAACAGAAAAGAACTACAACGAAATTTTGTGCAGCCAAAGTAGCTGGTCCAAGATATGATCCAAATTGCAACCATGTAAAGCCTATGGAACTTCATCCAGGCCATAAAGGCCGTCTGCATGCTAATTTGCAATATTTGAGCAAGATATTTGAAAAATTTGGATTCCCATAGTTGGCAACTCACCTTATTTAGGCAGCTCTGTTATTTTTTTTTCACTTTATTTTCAAATGTGCTGAGTTGTAGCCTGCAAGAAGTGAAAGTAAGAGAGTGAAAGATCAGCAGTTTTCAAGGAGGTAGTCAGTTACGGACAGGAGATTTAAGAGGAGTACTTTAATGAAGAATTTTACTTTAGTAAAATTTGCATCAAGTAGTGAAGAACCATTGGCTTTCTCTTGTGTGCATATTTTATTACAGCAGTTTGAAGTTTTAGCCTTATACTTTGTGGGTTTTTCTTAACTATGCATCACTGTCAGATAATATAACTTCTATTTCAAAACACAAAATTTTGTTGACAATGTCTTAGGGAACAAAAAACAACAAAAATCTGCATTTTCCAAATACTTTAAACTAATTTGCTTAATATCTAGTCTAAACTAAATAAAATTATTACCAGATAATGTGAAGGATTCTACAGTTGTTTTAAGGATATTCTCTAAAGACTAAATAATTAATTGGCAGCTGAAAAGAAAATGAGCAAATGTAGACGGGAAATTGATTCACTTTTAAGTCAGGGGGACAAACTGTTAGGAAGGGCTTCTTGGCGGGGGGAATGATGTTTGAGGTCTTTTTTTATTTTTTTAAATTTACCTGAAGTGAACATATGTGGTAAGTTTTTCAAAGCAATGTTTTGGATGAAGATTTTGCATAAACCTGCTAAGCAAGTAAAACCCTGGCATGTAGGTAAAAATCTGACAGAATGTTTAAAAAGGCAGTCTTGCATATCTGGATATAATATAGTGTAGACAAAAGCACATATCAAATAGCGCAGTGGGGCAAGGATTTCATAGTGCTATTCTTGCTGTGC
>CM030008.1:57205931-57266750 GCA_017639485.1 Pluvialis apricaria | reverse complement strand
CACTGGGCAGGGACTTTTCATTTCACACATCATCATTCACAGTTTGCTGCAGTGACTCGACACAGTCAGAACATGTCAACAACACAAAAAATGAAATATTTCAGTGTAGTTTTTCTTCAGAAAATGAGGGACATGGGATTTTGATTTCAATTACCTTATGTTACAGTGGGAAGAAGTAGGAAAAGAGAGAATCATATTTTTTGGTTTGGCTATGACCAAACACATCAGAAGTATGTTCTAAAACCTACTGTCAACCAGGACAGAAATAGGTATTTAAGGGTAGAAACAACATATATAATTAGACAGAGAGTTGAAAGTTGCTGGAGAGCCTTACTTCTTTTCTGATATCCACTAATACGCTGGGTTAAACAAACAAACAAACAAACAAAAAAATTACTGTCCCATAATAAAAAGCAATTTCTGAGCTGACAGCAATAAGCAGGTTACATGTTGCCATTTTCACCCAGGACAATACAAGCATTGTTTAGAAGAAGAAAAAAGGCAATTGTGTAACAAAAAGGTAAAAATAACCTCCAGTCAGACAAAATACAGTTTGCGTATTCTGAGTCTGAGTTCTCTGCCTTCTCACCTGCAATCCGTCTCAGTCAATACCTGGTATTTCTAACAGTGAGAGTAGTTGCTGTAACACATGGAAGAACAACACCAAATTTTTTGCAGTATGAATAGCTGGCCCAGGGCAAAGGACATTACACTACGGTTGTGAAAAACAGCTGAAAGCATAGGCTTTGAATAAGAAAACTTCTGGCAGAGCCCATATTTGAACTGGTGTTTCAATTTTAATATGATTTTTAGTGAACCATTCATATTAGTTGTGGCTGTATCTGACTCCACTACCTTTGTGGTTCTTAATGCCATTTTAAATCAGATTTTGGAAGGTAGATATGCAACACTGATATCAAAAGCAATGTAACATGCATCATGTTCATAACAACAGACATTTGAAGCATTGCCAGGTGGAAGACTGTAGCAGCCTAATAACCCCAAAACCCAAATCCAGAGCAAATTCTGGATTTTTTTTTTTTTTAATTTACACTACATTAATTCTAAAAATGTTAAAAACAATAAAAGAAACTTCAATGTGACAACCTATAGCTTGATTTAAAACTGAAGTCTCTGGACCTGTGTGGTAAGACTAAGGGAAGATTCAGACTCCAGAGCACACCAAATGACAATTTCTAGAGTAAATTATGTGATTTTTCAATCACATAATCCACAGTAACTAATACTGTAATGGCTATTAAAAGGGCTTTTAGCATTTTGATGCACAATTCCTTTCTAAACTCTTTAAAAATTAAAATTATTTTGTGGAAAATTATGGTCAATATCCAGTTCCGAATAGTAGCCATACATATAATTTTTTTCATATAGCAAGGAGGTTTCTCAAAGCATTTCAAATATTAGTTATTAATCTTCAACCCTGTAGGTAAATAGTAAAAAAGCTTATACAAAGTGAGCTTGTTCCATTCTAGACACACAGATCTAGTCATAGCAAGTTTGAACTCAGGCACTTCTTACTCTCATTGCTATGTTCTAGACAATAATCTAATTTCCCATCTCTTTAGCATAAGGAATATGAATGAAACTGGTAACTCATTTAGGACTAGGGTTATTTTTAAATGCATATTTACCGAACATCTCACAGGATTAGTCCAAAACAGAAATCCAAAAAATAATCTCTCATTTACCTTGTTAAAAACCCAAGTCTCTACCCCATTTCCTACAGTGGCTTCTTATCCACAAATCTGGTATTTATTTATTTATCAACACTCTTCTGCTCAGACTGGCCATTTGAAAATGAAAAGCAATTTTGTGACAGGATTATCGGGAAGGAACCTCTGCTAAATTTGCACTCCAGTGAAGGACTTATACCAGAGATGCATAAGTTGATATAACTCAAGAATTAAATGCTACAGTATTATTGTCTCCTGTCTTGACTTGTTCTTTTCCTTTTGACAAAATACAACATAGAACGCAATGGGACAGAATACAATTGTGTGGAATAATACTTTATAATCCCATACAGGTACTTTAGTGCTACCATATTGTTCAGGTAAAAACTGACCACTGATTTGGCAGGACTGTTAAGGTTAACACTTGGTTTACGGCATTGACAATAAAAGTTTAAATGCAGTATTACTTGTTTCAAGCAAAATTTTCAAAAACTACAGATGAATAGCATGTTTTCTTTGACCCTTACTGGAAAAAAGTTACTTTTTATATGTAAATCAACTATCCGTGGGCCTCCCAGAATATAAAAACATTCGACAGTAAACATGATATTGCCCTACATGTGTCTCCAAGCCAAAATTTACTTTAATCTGAAAAACAAAGAAACACTTGCAATGCAAGTACTGTAGGATGTAGGACAAATTCCATACAATTTCACAGAAAGTATATTGCTCTATAATTCCAATAGGTTTTAATTTGCATAGACTTCCACAGAATAAATGCAAATACATAGAAAGTTCCCTTTATACGCTGTATAATTTGAGATTATTCCCTGTACAGCCCTGCTCAGTGCAGCCCTACAAGACTTTCCATAAGATTAAAACCGCAAGTTAGTGAGGGCATGCACTGCGGAGCTGATACTGAGGAATCCTCCGCCTGCTCACCACCATGGGTTCTCAGTCCCAAACTCCCAGTCACCAAGCAGGAGGGGTGTCAAGCATTTTGCTAAAGTCAAGGGATAGCGAGACAATTCATTGTTTCAATTCTTCCTTTTCCTCTAGCAAGCTTAGGGTTCATTTTTACACTGTCTTCCCTCCAAAGGAAGGCAGTGTGGGTATAAGCATTGCTGGATTGATTTGGTAGCACTTTTATGCTCTGTTCAGAGAACTGAGACATAATCCAGTTTGAGAGAGAAAGGAATTTTTACATCAATTACCAGCTAATTAATTTTAAGCACAGTTTAAGCATATAAACTAGAAGTATTCAATATAATCTTTTATTTTATTTTACTACTTACAGGAAAAGAGCATTGAAGCTTGACTTTTTTAAGAAACTATTGCTTACCATACTACCAGGTGCCAAAGGTTAACAGTACTGTCTGCTCCTTAAAACACCTTGGAGATGTCAGAAAAGCTGAAGCCCTTAGAGATTTCAGATGCTTCCACTTGAAAGTCTATCCAAATAGTGATTAATTGCTGGTTATTTCAACAGCAAAAAAACCCTACCTGTAACTTAATAAATGCCTGCTAGTGAAATAGTAGTGATATTCTGAGCCTGTAATTCACATATACCACCTGCACTTTATTATTACAATCACTAGGGAAAATATTTTTTGTTAAATTAAAATATCAGCTTTGTCAGTAGTAAGTGCACCCTGTATTCATGGCATGTCAAATATTTTCACTTCTTTCTATTATTTTCCATTTGGTAGAACAATTCAGTGTTAAATCTGTTTGTACTGTGTTTCCAGATTGTAGGAGCTCATGCTCCACTGTTGAGTTTTTTATTTTAAGAAAAATAGAGAGAATTCCCTTCTCAGAGTCACAGTCCCTTTGACTGCAGCCCTGCTCTCTGGGTTGATACAATGCTGCCATCACATGGTCCACATCTAGTACAGCGCTTCGGAAAGATAAGGTTTCCGACCCAACACAGCTGCACTTCAACCAAATACTCAGTTGTACAGACCCCACACAGATACTTAACAGCCAGGTACCCGTAATGCCTAGCATAAATCTAATAAGACCTAAACACAGGCAAAAACAACCACCTTTTTTTTTTTTTTTTTAAACTTAGTAACTTCACACTGACAGTGAAGCAGTGTTAACAAAGTCGGAGGGTTATAGACATGACAACAGGCAGACCCCTCAATCTCAAGCACTTGTAGGATTATGCCTAGCATGAACCTTTTCAAACATATTTTACCTAATTTAAAAGACCACCTCATTTAATTTGTCTCAGCATGACCACCCATACTTTACTTCAGTTAGCGTGTCAGATTTTCTTTATTCATCACACAAATAAGGGAGAGATTGAATCAAACTACACTAAGTACTGTAAATCTTATTAATCCCAAAGTAATAGGAAAATTCAAGCTGTAAGAAACCAAGGGTGTGTCTGTTTGAAACAATGATCCCCAAATTTCTCTAAAACCATTTGCAAGACTACAGGCAGCTACATGAGGATGAGAGAAATCATGCAACAGATCATTAATCCAGAAGGAAAAATGAAGACTGAAGAAAACCTAGACAATTAGCTCAGGTACGCATTTAATCAAATGGATCCCATCACCCATCTTTACAAAGACTAATTACAAAGCACATAACAAGATGGTAATATGTTCCTACTTTGTGCTTTGCGTCAGATACTTACCTTGCCAAAGATACAGTTACCACAAAAGACTTTGTGCCCTTGGAATGCAAGTGAGGAGATACTGATGCAAGTAAGAAAAGTTGATGTTCATTAATGGATAGGAAAGTTTGCTACACGCATTGCTAAGTGTACTTTACAGAGAACGGTATTTCCTCAGTTACTCAGGGAAAATTGTCTGATGTAAGCCAGCATGGAAATGGAAGGGTTAATAAAATATTTCTATTTAAAAATAAAATATCATCATTTCTATGAGCAAAATTCTTGAAACTTTCTAATTTCTTGTGTGTTTTTGCAGCACTTGGAGAAACAACTGTCGTATTACCATAATATTATGGTAATCCTTCAACTATTCCAGGAAGTTACATGACCTTGTGTTCCAAAATTTACCAACAATTTTATCTTTCCAGGACATACAGCTCCTGTTAGAAATTAGGCAACAGTTAAAGACCTGGTTGAAAGAGATATTTTTCCCCTGTGACCATTGTTGCGGCAACACATAGAAATGCCAAGACAGTTATTTGTTATTTTGAAGTTCAAAGGAATATAATCTATTGGCTACTTGTTATTTTTGAGGCAGCAGTTAAGTTGCATTAGGAATATCTGGGGGAAAAAAAAAGGAAAATCTGTACTAATATCAAATGGTTTGTACTCTAACAATATGCCATCATTTGCTCATGGTATCAATAACGTTAACTTTCACACACATCACTCTGTCTACGAGTTAATGGAAAATGAGAATTGCCTAACACACCTATTGGAAACTGCAGCCGTGAACATTGTAAATAAAGGTCAAGTCACGATGCTAACAAAAATTTCACTCACATATTTTAATCTGTCACAAGAATTTTACCAGCTTCAGAAACACATGGATGGTCCTACTCCACACCCAGCAGTGAACAGATCAAGAAGATATTTTCAGATACTATAAATTGCTTTGTACGTTAGGTGAAAGTGCACCTGGGCAGTTTCCAAGTTTTTCACAGGTGATTATGTAGATGGAGGAGAAATGCCAGTGATTTGCTACTGCTTCTACTTTCTTCGTAATTTCTACTTTTTCCTTAAAATTCTATAAGCTTTCACAGCCTTAAATTTTTACAATCTGTGCTTACAAGCACTATGATGTATTTGTAAAGCTTAAGTTACAATAAAGTCCTGATACTTTTTTTCTATTGTGAATGTAATCTACAAAAAGATACCACGATAAAGCAGAATACATCATGATGGATTTCATTCATGTTATCCACATAACTAAGTGGCAAGTGGAGACTCGGCTGAGACTGTGTTGTGAAAGCTTGCTTCAGGGCTCATGAATAAGGAAGTGACCCATTATTCCCAGTTGATTCCCTCAGTTTTTTTAAAGTTGGATAACTTATTATGTCTATTCCTACCTCAAACAGAGCAGTGAAAATAATGTTTTCTTATGTAAGTAGACTGGACAGATTACCAGAATCTTGCTAAATATTGATTTTGTGAAGGCAGAAATTCAAGACAGTTGAATTGTATTAAGCAGTGACTTATACATTGATTTCAAATAGTGAAGGTGTAATGGTATGTATTAAAATAATATGCTTTGTATTAAATAATGATTATGAGCATAAGACAACTGGACTGTATTTCTGAGGGCAGGTGAAACACATCTTTGAAAGGAAGAATGGATGATATAATTTCCTAAAACATTGCTTAAACAAGTCTTGTCCTGTATTTCCTTCTTCTAAAACAAACTTTACCTATACCAAATATATCGGCAAATCCAAAGAGGGCACTTAGGGCATATTCTAGGTAAAGCCCTGTAACCTCACCTATCCCCATGATCCCATTATGTCTGGCTGGCTGTCCCCCAGAATCCAGACACATTCACATTGTCCCATTGCTCAGTGCTACATCTTCAGGTCATGCGGACCTAGATAACAAACATCCTATACTAGGGCCCTGGCCCAGCGTGGGGAGAAAGAGAATAAATAATCTGCTTCAGTCTTTCAGTGACTGCTCTTCTTTTATCAGATAAGCCCAGCCAGCAGCTGCATTGGTAAGTGACCTGGGCCAGGCTCCATTCCCGCCTTCCTACTGTGAGGAGAGGTTATAGGGCCATTTTACTATACTTACCCTGCACAGTGTCACCTTTAATTGCCCAAAAGAAGTACAGAGGATCTTGTTCTTCCTCCCATTCCTTCTCTTTCCCTCTCTCTCTCTCGCACATGCTTTGATCCTATCCCATCTTGTCTTTAAAAAGTCATGGAAGTTGGCAGCTTCCTGTAATAGCAGCTATTGTCATAAAGACAATGCTTTAATCCACAAGATTTTTCTTCAGGATCACCATGATTTTAGAACATTTTGACCGATTTAATTTTGCTATGGGGGATAGTAAATCCATTTTTATCTTCCTTTAAATGAATACTGGAAAATTGTACTTATGTGAATGCACATTATTTGGAAAAAAAATTGCGAAAAACATTTTTAGTTTTTCTGCATTGTTATGACAAAAATAAAATTATACAGATAAATTATTAATGAAAATTTGCAAAACTATTTTAACTAACTGTCTTTATTTATAAGTGTTGCAGCTCATGCAGTTTTCATGGAAGCTGTTCTCCCTGGGTACCACAGCTTTACTTACGAAAACTATTGCTTTCTCACATGTATTCTCATCTTTATTCTGCCTGTTATTGGGTTTTTTTGTAGGCTTAGCTCAAGCCATGATGTTAAAAACTGTTAAACAATGTTTGGATAGGTTTTTCTGTGTGTTTAATACATGCTCCCATCAGGGAAATGCACTTTTTGTGATTAAATTCAATGGTTTATAGTGACTTTTTATCTTTATATATACAATCTAAAATATTTTCGAATAAAAACCTTCATCAGTCTTTAACTGCCTTTGCTGAATGCCTTTACCACTTTTATTTTTCCTCAAAGAACCATTTTAGAAGGTTCAGGATGCTTATAACAGTTGAAGATGAAGTGAACAGCAATATTCAAATTCTCCAGCTCCACTTTGTACTGTAAGCAAAGGTAGCACCATATTCACTTTGGTACCCCATGACATCCTGCACCAAAGGATTGCTTTAAACAAATCTCCAATAAAAGTCTACCAGTTCTGACTTTCACTAAAACAGATTTTAAGTCTTTATGCACTGTCTCTGGTTTAACACAACACACTACCACAAGCACAGAGACCACTTCCCTTTGACAATTTTTTAGAAGTCTTTGAAAATTTTTAAGAAGCCTTTGAAATAATAAGTGACAGAAACCAACAATGTCATGAGTTCTGCATTTGAATAGGAAGCTATACGTACTGCTGAAGAGGTCTGCATAAAACCACTGTTGCCTGTACAGAACTAAAGCATGTTGCTTCTGTTGCTGAGAATATTCTGAACTTTAGGCACGTGATGAATGAAAAACTGATAATACTTAACAGAAGTCTCGCCATTGGAATAATTGAGAGGAATTCAATCCAGGAGACCTTCTATATGTCCAAGTGTTTGAAGGAAGAGAATACTGGCTAAATGCTGTGTTACTTTCATTCACAACAATGTGGAACTAATACTTTTGTTCTAGGTCATAATCTTTAATGTACGAGAATCTTGTGGGAATGCCATATGATTCCAGTCATTCCAGGTGTTCAAAGGTTTAGGTATTGCTTTTCCGTTCTTGCCTTTTGGACCTTGTCCTACAGTAACCAGAGGCTAGAACACTGGTAATGTGCTCTAGCTGAGTTTATAAGATATTTAGAAAACTAGTTGTAATCGTAGCAGTTTAAAAGCCTTGACTGTTACTATAAGTACCACTCTGACTAAATCTGGCAACACTTTTTCAAAATAAATATTTTGAGAAGGTCCTGTGGTGGAGTGCATCGTTCAGATTCATTTATGCAACAATAAGGCAGCCTTTTTAATTGATAGTGATTAGCGAACTTTCTAAATCTGTAAAACTTCAGCAGGCTTAAGCTTCCCGTAAATACCAGTGTCTATTTTTACACCACAGCTTCCATTTAAAACAAAAGCAAATATAGCAGCCTGCAGCTGCTGCAAACATCAAAAAAGGGCTTTTATTCCACCTACAGCGCAGTAGGAGTGTCTCCCCACATCATTGCTTAAGGACTAAGTTTCAAGCTTTTTTATCTGGCCTGCCCCAATCAGAAAGATAAAACTGAGATATATTTTTTATCAGAGTATTATCTAAAGATCAACTATATGTCTGGCTAAAATCTTGACACAAACTTATCTAAGGATCAATGATCTAACCAGACAAGAAGTGAGGGAGAGTGAGAAGATGTAAATTTTACTTATCCTTTCACTTTCCTGTCTGATTATGATCATTGCTTGTTGTGTTCCTAAATTTGATTAAACACTGATGTGTAAGGTACAGTGACTTCACCTGTTCCATAGCATAAGTTCTAGAAATTTGAAAATTAAATACAAATGAATTATGTGATGCCATTATGCTCTCAGCTGGAGCTCCTCTTTGCTGGGCTACGTATAAATTCACTGCAGTACACAGAAAGAGCCCCAAGCATTGGCGGTCTGAATGGAGAAGTCAGGGGGGAACTGATATGACATCAACGTAAAAGGCAGGAGGATTAGAATTTTTTGGTTAAATTAATTCCATACCCTGACCATATCCTTGTCTTTTCATACCTGCTCCACATCTTTTTTTTCCGAGCAAATTGAGGTCAGAGGAGCAGGGCTGTTCTCTTCAGAGTTGAATCAGGCTGCTCACAGCCTCCTACAGCTGTTTTAAGTGGGACTGAGCCCCCAGTCTCCTTGGGCAAATCATCCTGGTGTGTAACCACTCCTAACATGAAGAACTTTGAGGTTAAATTCAGGTGGAACTTCTATAGCTGCAGCTTTTGTCTGCTGCTTGTCCCATCACTGTGCACCTCAGAGAAAAGTCTGGCTCCATCTTCTCTACAACCACTCAAAAGGTTGTGTAGACATCACTAATGTCTTCCATTTGGAACCTTTTCTTCAGCCTAAAGAAATTCAGTTCTCCCAGCCTCTGCTTCTGTGTTGTGTGCTTCAGCCCTCTGACCACCTTGGTGGCCCCTTCCTGCAGTTTGTCAAAATCCCTCCTGCACTGGGGGTCCAAAAGTGGCTATACTCCAAACACAGCTTCACAAGTGCTAAATTCATGGGAAGCATCACTTTCCTCAACCTGCCAGCCATGCAGGCTTACATGGTTCCCCAAATCCTTTTCTAAAAAGCTGATTTCCAGCCAGTCACCTGTAGCTTGTGCTGTTGCAAGGGACTATTTTGCCCCAGATGCAAACTTTTGCCTTCATGAGTTTGCCAATAGCTCATTTCTCCAGCTAATACCAGATAAATTTATTCTAAAATTGTATCACTTCCATCCTCTCCTCAAAATTAAAAAAAAAAAAACACAACAAAACAACCTTTTCATTCTCTCATCAATCGTCTAGACTTTTCTGTGAATTTGAATCGTTTGACAATACCAGCCATAGTGAATACGAAGATCAGAAGACTTCATTCATATCAGCAACATATACAGATTTGTATGAACACAGCTATAGAGCACTAAAGCAGAACAATAACCTCCTTAATACAGACTGAATTATATGATACTTTCATATTCAATCAGAAACTTCTTTACCTTAGATAAGATTTTGCTAGAACATGAATTTTGTCCTTGCCAGTGGCAGAAGCCACGCAATATTCTACAATATTTTCTGGTTTTTCCCTACACATTTTTTGGCTTTGTGATCAGAAAAGGCTTTCTATACCCAGATAATAATGCCTCCAGCCACAGACAGATGCTTATGTATTTTGTGTAATAAAACTCCATATTAAACGCAGATAACGCTCCTGTTCCACTTGTGATCACCAAATGTTCCTACAGAAATCATAGCAATGAGTAAACAATATGAGCACCTCACCACAACACCACTGTTGACAGCGAGCACTGAGTGGATGCAGCGAGCATTCCTTCTTGTCCGACTGATTCCAGGTTTCATGTCTGGAAGAGTTCATCTTTTGCAGTCACAGCTACTCTTAATAGAAACAGCTGACTCCCCAAGAAAAATGCAAGACAAAAAAAAAGCATACAAAAGTGTTTAAAATCTAACTCAAATTTCTGAGGCAATTCTTTCTTATAAAGCAGAAACTGAGAAAGCAGCCTTAAAATTAGCAAAAGGATTATTCCGGAAACACATTTTCACATGAGAAGTGGAAGCCTGTAAAGCTATATTCAGAGTAGCACCTGTGACAAGTTGAAGGAATAAACTATGTACATTCAGAGCTGCATTACAGGAGGTTGCCTACAAAGGCAGAAAACACGGATGAACAAAAATGAAGCAATGGCAAGAATAAAGTGCTATCAGAGAAAGTGCTGCAGAAGCCTGTGGAAGGAATTGGTGAGTGTCTCAGCTTAAGTCCCGTAAGACTGGAAAATGATACCTTTCCAAGAATACAGCTGGAATATAAAACTATATTAAAACCTGGTTTAGGTTTGAGTAAGTTGTCAGGAGCTGCTGGTGAAAGCTGACTGACTTACAAGGGGTCAGTGAATGATACAGAGAAAATGCTACAGGATGGTTGGCTTCTCCAAATCCTGGCAAAAGCTTGCAAAGGAGAGGTTAAGTGTTAAGGAAAAGAAAATGTGTATGTAAGCCTTTATTGTTTTTGCCTTTCCCTTTGCGTGCTATGTAACTTTGGGTGAATGAATAAATAATGCTTTGTTTAGAAGAAGCTGGTTTTGACTCATTTGAACAAGCCACTGTCACAAGTCCCTGGACTAAAAGGGCTGACAGGTGACCAACGCACCTGAGCCTGCCCCCTTAATGCTTCTTGGAAGTGGGAGGGCTGGGAACCCAAACTGCGCCCCAGAGGGACGTGGGTAGTGGGAGAGCGGCTCACAGGGATGGGTCCTCAGACTGGGACAAAAGGAGCCCAAAGAACCCCTCATCCCTTGGACTGCCCTGATGTGCCCTTGGAAGCCACTGAACCATAGATTTACCTTTAGAAATAAAGATATACAGCATCGTGAAGAAGTTTCCACTCATTATCCTCAGACAGGGCATTATCTACAGAGGTTAATGGGCAGCAGGGAACTGCGATGACCAGCCAATATCCCACTTCACCAGGAAAGCTGAACCAGTCAGTGGCATTGGCATATCATTGTTATAGAAAATACAAAATTCAAGTGGAAAAGTAATCTGAGTTCCCAGTGTCGGATACATCACTCAGTTTCCATAAAGCCCTGTATATAAAACTAGTTGCTTGGCTGGTACTACAGAAACAACAGCCATAGGAAGCTGTTTTTGGCAAGAGATCCAGCTGTTGGGTTACAAATAATCTCAATAAAAGATAAAGAAAAAGTAGCGGGTTCCAAAGGAAGAAATCTGATAAAATTAAAGTGTAATAGACACTTCAAACTGTGTGATCTGACCTAATAAGTTATTAATAGGAAACCATTACTCCTCATACATTTTTTATGAGGAAGGCATTGCCTTTTTGTCAAGATTAGTGGATTATAAAATATTTGTGCTACACAATATAAATGACCCTACCTATTAATAAGTCTCTGGAAAGATATGCTTAAATTGAATTACATTAAGAAGAAAAGTGTCAACAGAAAATTAGGCATAATTAATGGGAACACATAAATAAACCAGAGATAGAGGGAAAAGGACATTCTCTCCATTGATCATTTTGAGGATTAATTGCTGATATGCTCTAATGACATACCAACTATTACTGTTTTTATAAGGACCATTTCACAGAAAATTAAATCCATGTAACTATGAATATGTATTGCAATTTATTGCCAGAAGATAAGTTACACTGATTACATACCTCTAATTAGTCAGTATAGTTTTGTAGGCCAAAAGATACAGCTTAAAATGTAATATACAATAAAGACTCATTAAACTCTTCCAGTAAAATAGATTTATTTAATTTTTTTTTTTGCTGATATTTAAATATTCAGCCTTCCCTGTGTGTTTACAGGACAAGCCACACTGAAAGTGAGGACATGGGAAACATGGTTGTTATTTTCCAGATCCTTTCAGAACAGAGATACCTTGGAGACGTAGGAAATTATTTTTCACGTCTCATTCACATAATGGACAAAGTGAATAGAGTTACACAGTGAACGAGCACTCTGGTCTTCTCTATTTGCCAGCATATATAAGGTTTCCTTGGATATCACAGCACTGCTTCCAGTGTGTGCAGCCACACTCTGGTTTTCACAGACTCACAGAAACTTTTGAAGGCTTTCATTATTAATCAGGAATGTAAATATGAAGCTTTATTGCTCAATCTTTTAAACAGTATCTTAGAGATTGTAAATAGAAAAATTATTTTTCTCACAAAGCCAAGTCCCCTAAATAAAATTAAAAAAAAAAAGGTTAAACAAGGCCTTTTTTTCTAGGTGGAAGAAAAGAAAGAGAACCCATTCATTAGAAATAATCCACCTGAAACAAAACACCTTACACTAATCCCCTAAAAACCTTATCTACTCTTTGACACTGTTGTAACAAACACTTCCAAAGTACTGTGCCAACATTGCTCATGTGTTCAGTGGATTTTAATTAGAGCTCTGAAAGCTTGGGAAAACTGGCTGAGCGAACAAGCTTGCTCTTTTCAAATGGCAGCACAACTGTCCTTTTACCCACTTCCCAATCATAGCATATGTTTAATTAAAACCAGTGCAAATAATGGAGACAGAAGAGAAAAATCTCCTTCCCACAAATTAGTGAGGAAAACGTGATTAAAAAGGTGCACAGCAAGCTGAAGAAAGCAACCTATGTTTGTTCCTTAGTTGTACTCTGAGCTGGATATCTATGGATAGGTCTTGGGGAACCATTCTTTGTGAATGGTATGAATGGCTTCATGTGTAAGCCTCTTTAAATGCTTTAGAGACAGTAGAGATATTTAAGGATGATTAGCAAAAGGAAAACTACAGCAGATAAGGGCACAGAGAGAGGCATAGAGAGAGTTCTGACTTGTTCTGCTGTTGCAGTAGTAATCACCTCAAATATTTGTCAGATAATATTTATTTTTCTAATTCACCATGAGAGAATGCCTATCCATCTGTCACCTTTACTAAAGCAAAACAATTCCACAGTCTACCTCACCAAGTGGGTTAGTAGAGGGCTCCTGCTCCTACTACAGCATCAGTCTCCCAGCCTAGCAAACGCTCCCACTTTGCTCTGCTCTTGGATCCACCAAGGTGTAAGAAAAAACCCCACAACGATTAGGGGAGGAGAGAAAGGGTCCAGCTGTAAAAATTGCTGCAAGAGCCAAGGGTCAGTTGTGTTGTGATCACTTCAACCAGGAAATTCAAGCTCATTAGCGAGAGACGTAAGAGGAAGAAGAACAAAGATTAAAAGAAAGGAATAAAAGGGGGGGGGGGGGGGGGGGGGGCAAGAAGGAAAAATGAAACACAAAAGCAAGAAGAGAAGGATGACAGTCATGAGAGTAATCATAAATCAGTCACATCCTATGGGTTATTCTGATGCTTAGTTATTGAAGCAAGTTTGAAGATTAAAAATATCGGTAAAAAATATGACTTCTTCCTGCAATATTTCATCAGGGACTTGAACCTGCATAAGAAAGTTAATCATGAAGTCATAAAACTGTTGTTAGACGTTAACAATGCTGAGCTAAAAACTGGTTGTATTGCTTTTGAAAGTAAAAACATGGAAAAGTTGATGTTTCAGGGATACCACATTCACTTTTTCTATAATGATTCATATAATTACAAAAATAATCATTATAGAGAGAAAGAATATATATCAAAAAATAAATGTAAAGAGGCCCTAAAAAGTATGTGAAATACTTCCTAGAGGGATCTTTAATTAGTATTACCAGATGGTTCCTCCTACTAAATCAGACTACAAACAGTATTACACCTAAGAGCTTGGGGTCAGGAGGAGTTGCTTCTGAGCATTCCAAATGCTCAAAATTTCAACAAATGCTGAACACCAGTGCTAATATGATATAACTTCTGATTGAACTACTGTGCAAATGAAAAGACAATTCAAGAGTGAAACATGATTTCTTTTTATACCTGCTAAAAAGTGAGGATGAGGTCTTTCATTCAGGCACAGAGTGAAATAAACAAGGATAGATGCTCAGGAGTTCTTACAATGTTATTTTAAACTGATTGCAAGGTACATCTGGACTTCTCTTTTTGGGGTAGTTTGTGGTTCCTCAATCTTTCAGCTATATGTAGCAGATTGAAAAGAGAACAAAATAGAATTTGAGAGATAATGTTGATGCACAGTAGCAATTATTAAAAAGCACAGGTCTTCTGGAAAAAAGAAGTGTCTGGGAGACTCCTATCCTGGACTTTAAGGAGTAGTATATTGTAATGCAATTTCTTCTACAGTATCTCTCTTCTCCCTTCTACAGGCTCCCACTGTAATTACTAAAATAATTTTAAAAAACAACAAACAAACAAAAAAAAACCAAAACAAACAAAAAAAACAAACAACCCCAAGTGAACAAAAAAAACAACAACAACAAAAAAAAAAAAGGGGTCTGATTTAATTTTGAGAGGAAAGCTGCTACCTGCAGTTTGCAAGCTTACAAGAGAATAAGAAACAACCTGCACAGCAGCAAAATGTTCATCATCAAGTCCATTGGTTATATTAGAAGGTGAAGGATTTCTTTGAAATGGTTGGGGAGTTCAAAGCCATGTTTCAAGAGCTGTATTTGGTGAGCTGCAGAAGCTTTAAACTTTTTATCACTGGATAAGCAGAAATCAGAAACTATTGCTAACCAATTACTGAAAATTTGTTGCAGTTTTTGCAATTGTTTTTCAGGTATCTCATGGAAGACGGACAGCTGCGGAAGGTGGTATGTACCACACACACCTCTGGTGGCAGCTATCAAAGATTCAGAAAACCTGTTCAAATCCTAAGAGAGATTACTCTTAAAATTAGTGGCAACTGCACTTTTCACCCACAGTGCTGAAACTTCACAACCATGTATAAAGTATATGGAATATAATGTGTGTCTAAAAACGTATCACTTTTTTCTCTTTTTCAGCTTGTCAGAAGACAGCAAACTTGTGTCCCATGTAAAGACAATTGACGTTCATCTAAAGAAAAAACCACCTTACAGATGCTACTCTACTCTCTGCCTTACTCTTTCAGGTTTCAATACTCATAACATAAAACTATATTTAAAATATTTTTTTTTCTATGCCTTTGCCCTCTAGTGGCTAGGATAAGAAAAAAACCCATGAAGCTGAAGCATTGCTGCTCCTAGAATATCTACTTTAGAAACTGTGTTGCTGAATTTGTGATTTGCACATGAATGTGGCTACAATTGGTAGGGGAAGGTAATAACTGTGAAAAAAAGTTCAGAAGTGGTAATAAGGGCACTGATTCCATTTAACTTTGCTTAGTACAAAAGTTGTGATATTCAAAATGAGCACAATTCAGACTGTTTTTTAGATTGCACAGACAAGAGTAGTTTGTCTCTCACAGGTTAGTTAATCCCTTTAGTCAGGTTCATATGGATCAGCACCCTGGATTTGGGTATGGCAGAAGTTTTCAAAAATTTGAGTAGTTTCAAGTTTGAATCTTGAGTTATCCCTGGCTTTATGATGGAATAAGTGCTGACTATTTATCAGATACATTTTATTTTAAAACCATATGTTTCAAACACAAATAAGAAGTTGTGTTCTAAAATTTCCTGTGCGAATTTGCAATGGTGGAAAAAAATCCACATTTTATAAGAACTATGAGATACCCAATCTGACAATACTCAATAGACTGTTTTGGCCCTCTAATTTGTTCTTTACAACTGTAAATCTAATCTGTTCCTTACAACTCTCACTCTGAATGGCTAAGTTTTGGGATGCAGCTATTCACTCTCTAAATAATGTTCTCTTCTATCCGCAGTCATTCAGAAATAATTAGCAATGTAATAATTAACAGTGTTAAGAAATTGGGTTGTTTATCATAGAGACTTTTTAAACCCACCTCATTATCCTCACATGTTGTTCCTCAACTCCCAAGTCCTGAATTGCTTTAGCACTCACTGATCACAAATCCTAGTGTCTGTCACAGGCAGCTCTGTTGAAGAAGAGGAGACACAAAAAGATTAAGAAAGACAAAAGGGAACTACAGACAGAAAACTTAATGTTGAAAATGATCAGCAAAGTATTACCTGATTATATGTGGTGGAAACAACCACATGCCTATCAGGAAAGTGGAATATCATCAAACCAGTCATTTCCAGTACCACTAAAAAGCAATGTTATTGACAATTTCAAACACAAGAAGTGCCCACTGGATATTAATCCTAGCTAATTCCCAAACCACAAGTCCTTTGCATGAGTTAAGCCTGAGCTACAAAGTCTGAATATGTCTTGGTTTTGCTATGTTGACTCCTTACTTTTCACAAGTGTCAATTTGGTTACTTACAAAAGTACATCACTTATGTAACAGGGTTTGGGATATTTTTAAACTTTAAATGTACCTGCCAATCGTTCTACAATTTTTTTACATCTCGCTCCCACCAAGGGCTCTCGTCCTCATAATGCCACCAGCTTCCAGCTGCCATAACCTCAGATTCAGCAGTGCCCAGAGCAAACAAAGCCCCAGAGCTGCAAGTGCTGTCACCCAGAAGGGGGAATGCTCTAGAATATGTTGTCCTCCTAGACCACATGATGCATTCAGAGAATTAAATTTTCAACAAGTCATTTACTGATAGCCACTCTGTGAGTGCTACTCTACCAGCTTAAGTTACTTGTGGTTCCACAGGCATTTATAGGACAGGGCTTTGTTAAGGAAAGATGTTTCATGGAAGCATTTCTGTTTGTCTTTCTCTGCCAACATTTGTTCTTGCTGAACAAGGTCAGAGTTAACAAAACAAAAAGAAATAAACAGTTTAATAACTGTGCCCTTTATTTTTCATAACAATTATGAAATAGCAACAGCCCTCATCAAGGGGGGTAGGTGATTAACTGAAGTCCATTCACTATTGATGGGCAGCAAGTGTAAATGAAACTGCAGCAGCTCAGTGCTGCAGGATTTTAGAGCACGTTTGTCACTGACCAGGTTTTTTGAGATCATTATCATTTCTCTGAAGTGAATACTCTTCAGTGGAACATTTCTTGCAATGGAATATATTTACCATGCAAGTATAACAAGGTGGTATAAGTTCCATGAGGAAGTAATATATTATCATTTTCCTTTCCGGGGAGATCAAGTTTTCCTTTTCCTTGCCTTTTTTTTTTTTTTTTTTTTTCTCTCTTCCTCTCATGGACGGCAGGAGGAGTTGTAAATACTTACTAAAAGAACAGAGATCCCAGCTAATTCCAGGCTTTAGACCACTGTAGTTTTAGCTCAAACTACTCACTTACTCAGATATACCCAAAATACTTCTCATCTTTTCTAAGCTTTTTCATAGCACAAGCCAGGTATTTTCATCTGGGCCTTCCTTCAGCTCTAACCGTTTATTTAGTATCTATAATATAATAAATATATATATGCATTCACACATTTCTATTTTCTTAAAATCTTCCCTATCTTTCAGGCTTTTTGTCTCAAAGTGGGTTAATTGCTACTTTGTGAAACTTGGTACTGAGTCTCAGAGCTCTAGTAATATGAACCAAGGCAATGATCTTTTGTGTTGAGAACTAATCATTCTAAATTTTCTTTTTGTTCCTGAGATCCCAGGCAAAAGCAACGCAGAGCCAGCAGTGCAGGTTCTATGACAGGAAATCACTTGCCTAGGTCTTGGGGAGTATTTATTTGACTTAATCAAAATATTAAAGATCATATTCTCACTCTGAATTCTATATTTTCTTTTACTCCTTCCATGTGTCTTTTCAACTTTGTTCTGCAGCTGTAGCTTCATACAGGAGCTGAGGTCTGGTACAGAAAATCCTTGATATTATATTCAAGATTATGGGGGGAGTTTAAGTATCTTCTTTTGCAGACGACTGCTCCTGACATCAGTGTCAACATTTTTTTTTCTTATTTCTTTTTCCTTCCCTTTTATTGGTTTGGGAACCTCAGTAACCTGAGGAATCAGACAAGCCAGCAGGAGTTAAGAGAAATTTTTGGAAACTACCAAGTAGAGTGGAATTGACATGTTGTAAAAGGAGACATTAGAGGAGGGACAAAAAAAAGAAAACATAAGAAGACTTCATTTGGAATACAGGATGTTATCAAAAGCAAGAAGGTTAAATCACCTCACAGCACCAGTTGAGTGTAAGAATTTGCTAAGTATCAGTAACTGAAGTTACATAACACTGAGATTACGGAATAATCTTGTGAGGCTGCTGAAATTAAACATGTCAGGTAAGGTTTGTGAGAGTGTTACAAAGAATTGCTCTGTTGAATCATCCTGAAGTGGGGCAGAAATCTGCACTGCTGATTTCCATGATCCCTAAGTGGAATGGAGGTAGAATTCTCCTCTGTGGAGAGGGATAATTGAAAACATGGTCTTTATTGCTTGCATATTAAAAGTGCTTCATGTAGCACAAACTGGCATAGCATCATTCCAGTAATTGAGACTTGCACCAAAGTTTTCGTTGACTTCACTATTCTCACCCTGTCTCATCCTGTGACTGAACTGATGAACCGTTTGTGATGAATATTAGTCACATCACTTAAGACATAATTACAATGTGCTCAGATGACAATATAAGAAACAGAAGAGTGGAGAAGAATAGAATGACTCTGCCCTGGAAAAGACTGTGGGTAGCCTACAAGTTACAGGACATTACTATCTGAGGGACATACACTAACAAGACATCACAGATTTGGTGTCGCTGAGTTCCTTGATCCCTTTCCTGTTATCTCCAATGGTCCTTCTTTATGGCTGAATACTATGCCAAGTGACAATGACATCCTGAATTGCTGCCTTCTGAAGTGAAAACAGAACAGGCTTTAAGCCATCTATAAAATATCCTACACAGTCTACTTCGTGAAATGTCCCTTGGTTATGCAAGGTCAGGTACAAAAGGTGCTATTTGATCACTTTGGTCCTGCTGTACAAGATATTTGCCAGCAAATGGAGAGGAGACAGTATTGCAATTTTACCAATTATTACACATTAATAGAAAGTCCATTTGATTAGAAGTAAGATGCCTTCATTATACATGACCATTACAGCTTATAGAGGTTTTATTTAGTTCCATCCTTCAACTTGATTTGCCTGACAATGTAATACAAATGAGTATTCTGACTGCTTCATGACAGTTACCTTCTTCCCCAATCATCTCCCTGGCCTGACCTTGACCTATAGATAGACTTTAGCAGTTAGTGATAATGTGGTTTGTGGTAGCAGTAACCGCAAAACAGGATCTTCCCAGTGGCTTCAAGCCAGAGTGTTACTCAGTAGCTAATGGTTAGAATGGAATGATAACAGATATGGGTGAAAAAATCTGAGATTTTGCGTTTCTGTTAGTTTGAAAGAAGAAGAAAAATCTACACTAGAAGTATCTCTGATGTTGCAAAGCGTCTTTGATTCTGCAAAGCATTCCTTTGAGAAATTATGGTAAAGTGTATTCAAATGTTTTGTCCATGGATCTAACATCCATTAATGTCTCAGATGTGCCAATATGGAAAACATTCTATCTAGAAAAAAACTCAATCATAAGTTCTTATTTTTCTTTTTCCTAACACCATTTTATGACAATAAAACCTTTATACAAAGCGAGGAGTCAAATTTTGCCTTGGGAACAATAATCTACTGCAGTAAATTGAGTCATAAAAGCAAAAATCAAGGACAGACTTTGATCTGTCCATACAACAGCCTATCTTCTAGCAAGCCAAGAAACAAAATAGATACTCATCAAAAAGTACCCTTCACTCCGCATAATACCTTGCGTAATTTCCCGGGTAGGAAATGGCATAAGGTTCTGCTACACTTGATCATTTTAACCATGCAAGCATTGATTGTTGATATGGTGGTGCAACCCAACACTTTTGGTAAGCTTTTGGTGCATGAATGTAGTAATCTCATTTCCACAGTGAAATTTATGATCTTTCCATCATTTTCTAATCTTTCTTCTTTTCTTTGATATTCTCATCACTACATAGCTAGCATACAGATGATTCCAGTCCTAGGCCTCAGTCAATCAAATGAAGTCCATCACTGTTTTAATACACTGAAATCGTTGGTTACAAAATATTATGCTAATGCTTATGATGATTGTCTCCATTCTCATGGCCCTGCAAATTCTACTTTTCTTAAACTACTGTTGCCCTTTGTAAGAAAAAAATAAAATGTTCAATCCAGTATCAAAGAAGTTCTGCCCAGTCTGAAGATGCCCACTTTATGACTGGTATATTAGCTCAAAACAAGATTAATTACCCTTAGTGATATATAACTACACTAATTTTTAACTGTAAAATGTTTTGAATTCATTTTCTAAGTATTGACATAATGATAAAAAGTTAAATTACCTCCAGGACATGAAAAAAGACTTTGATTAAATATTTTTGAAGGATTTTCATATGCTATAAAAGTTGTTCTTAGGCATTTTCTTTACCCATTATGCAAATATGTCAAGTCATTAATAATTCAAAATAGGCAATACATTAATAATTAGGATCCCCCATTACAAATCTGACCTTTAATTGAATTCTATAGAAAGAGACTTTGAAATATGAGCCTCTTGATTTATGCTAAGAATAAAGGTTAAAAAGCGTTTTCCTAGTAGATCTAATTTTTATCATTATTGCCTAAGCAGAAATATTGAGATAAACTTTTTTTCCCAGTTCCAACTGCTTTTTTTGGAAATATTACTTCTAGGAAAAGATGTTAAAAGATATTAATTTATGCATAGTTTAGTACAATGTGTCACTGAACAAGTGATATAGCAATCATAGATACTTCAGAGGTTTGAAAAAAGAGGTTTGAAAAAATTCAACCCTTTTCCTTCATTTCTCTTTGCCAAATGACCCATGGGTTTCATGATTACATAATTCTTCACATTTAACTAATTCTTCTTCATAATTCTTGTTGACTTCATCATAATGTTTAAAGGTAAAAACATTAACTGACTATACAAAAGAATGATTACTTCCATTTGTAGAAAAACTGACAATTAAATTGATAAACTGTTGCAATGCTGCAAGGACACTGCTGCTGTGATTATTTGCTTTCTGTTCTCAGTCCTCCCTAGAAAAGTTGTGTCTACAGTGGAATTGCATCTTTGCAGACAGATTTATTTCTTTTAAATCTCAAGTAAAAACATAATCTATATCGATTAGAACACTCAAAGAAGTGGAGGAGAAATGAGGAAAATGCCTATGAACACAACAGAAAACAAGTAAGGGGTTTCTTTCACCAAAATGAGTAGAAGAATATTTTATTTAAAAGAGTAGAAATAACCTTGGAGAAAATCTGTTACATGTCCTTGCTGCAGACACAGTACATCAAGCCTAAATGCATATAGAAGGCTGTTGCCTGAAAGCCTAAATGTTTGGAGTTTTTATTTCATATTATAAAGATCTGAAGTCCAACAAACACTTGAATGTCCTAACAGAAAATGTTACACGTTGGCTGGTAAATCAGTCACTATTTGGTGCTGTAGGGCACAGCAGGATCAACTATTGCTATACGAGCTACCACATTGATACAATGCCCTTTAAAAAGTACCAACTTTGAGAAACTGTAAATGTATCAAATGAACGGACATCATCCATTCGAGCAATTAAAGCAGTTTTGTCACAGATATATTCTTTGAATAGAATTAAAAGGTCACAACGTCTCTGTTCCTAAAAGGGGTAAGAATAACCAAATGCCACGTTAACTCTCACTGAGGGTACACACATCCAGAACTGGAAACCTCACAATCAGCTTTTGGCTAACAGTAAACCCTCATCAATACTCATTCTTGTAATATTAGTTTTTCCAAATCATCAATCTGGATACACAACAAACTATCCCAGCCATGACTACGCTGAACAGCAGCTTCACAGGCCTTTTGTCAGCCCCCCATATAAAGAGTTACACATCTGCATTTTCATAATACAAATTCAAAGTCAACCTGAGTACCACAGTCATCAGCTTAACTGAGAAATGCTTACATGCCACAATAACATTAATACCACTATAACTTATCAGCTTGCAGATAACACATAGAAAGTAAGCGGTTTTGTATTCAAAAGGGCTGGCACTTCTGAACTCACCTGCAGCAAAACACTGGTGTGAGGGCTAATGCTCTGCTTGCCTGAAGGGCTTCTAAGTTCATACCTGCAATAAAATATACATTATATGAACTTAAACTGCCCATTGCCTAAAAGGCACTACAGCCAGGAGAGTTTCAATTATGGTGAAACTGAACTACAACTAATGTTATGCAAGGGACCAGCAGCTCCCTCATTAATGGGCACAGCATGAAACTTCCTACAGAGGATTTAACAACATCCCTCCCCAAACAGTATCAGAAGAGCTGAAAAGTGTTTTGGATGTGCAACGGCCAAGCTGCTCAGAGGTCTTAGCACACACCGCCCCTTAGCCTGGTTTGGGTACATTGATCTCTGTACGGTTGCGGAACAAGGAGGATTCTTTGCTTCTTAAAGCCAAGTGCACATGTGCCACCTTTTTAACAAACACAATTTTTGTTGTGGTTTTTTAATTTCTGTAAGTGGAACAAATGCAACACAACAGAATTACAGTTTTCCCCCTTCACCTTTTTCATTTTATTGACTAACTGCCTGCTTAGGCTTAGAATAAAGTTGATAGGTGGGGCTCATCCATAACTCAGCCCGGAGTGCTCCCACTTTCCAGTGAAATGCCAGCTGAGATGCCTGAGTGCCAGCACTCACACCGTGCTCTTCCCTCCCGCAGCCAAGTTCTGCCACAACCAACTCAGGCAATTAGCAAAGAAGAGCACCTCAGCACAAATTATAAAGCTTTCTTAGTGCTATCTGTTGGTCTTCCTCAACATTAAAAAAAAATTGCTTTTTATATATGTGTTTAAATAAATTGCAAAAAAGACTTTGTTCCAGCCTAGAAACTGAACTGTGTGTGTCCACAAGTATGTTGCCACTTACTAGCAATACTGCTTTATGTCTGCTACCATGGACATATACAGTCATGTGTGCATAACATTTTAGGGGGTAAACTGAAATTGTAACATTACTTGGAACATACCTCTGCATTCCAAGACATCAGACCAAGATTTTCTTCTACTGTGATAAAACTTATTCTTACTTTTTCATATCTCTGCCACCACTTAAGTTACAGCAAAACTACAATGAACACTGCTACCCACAAGCGCAACAAGTTCTTCATGATGTCAGGGGAAAGACAGCATTAGAGTAATTGATTTCTTTCATGGATTCGAAGAGTGTTTTCAATATATTTTGATTTTTCTCAAGCGATTACCCCTTTCTATTTGATTGTACCTGTACTAGATACAAATGACAGACACCATTTAAAAGGAAAAGCCGGAGGGGGGGAGGGGGGCGTAATTGTCATTATTCTGCTCTGTTGCCATCTCTTCCACCTATGGAAGAAAAAAACTTTTATTTCATTATGAAAAAGGTTGCAGAAGTGCAATTGATTTTGTTAAGAAGCAAAGACTCATTATCGTTCCGAAGACTGGAATTGTGCTCATTCCCTTGGACTCCCTAGATAACAGAGAAATAAAATTTAACCCAGCAATTCCTCCAGCAGCAAAATTACTTGTAACTAAAGGAGATCATCCTTTAGAAAGACTTCAAACTAAGTTTAAGTCCTTACCCAACGAAGAATTTTCTATGGCTCCTGGAAACGTTCCCCATTATGTAATTATTGCCATTGTTTAAAATAACCATTTTATTACCAGATTGAGAAATATCTGCACATGTATTTCTTCATAGAGCTAGATACAACTACCTTATTAAATATTTGTCTGTATTTTTCAAATGAGAAATGGGAAATGAAGTATATCATCAAAATTACATAAGAAACATGGAAAAACAATGTGATAAAAAATATCTCAAACTAAGTAAGTTCTCTATACTGGAATACAAAACATGATTTTAGTAGGATTAGCTATCCAGAGATTCACACATTACTGCCTCCATTATGGAAAAGTGATTTTGTTTGCAAATTCTTGCACTTAAAAGGGCAGGAAATATTTAAATATTTCATTCTAAAGTGAACACAGCTTGCTCTGTAAAATTGTCCTTCAAGATATTTGGGCAAGTGAGACAGTAAGTCTTTGTCCCACAAAACAGAAGACACTTAAAATGGTTTGTATCTGTGAGTGGAGTGCTTTGCTGTTGTTCTTAAGTGATAGCAATGGTATTAGTCTTTCGAGCAGAACAATTTTTGCTACGTACCTTAACTTTCCCAACCTCTCTCCACTATTTAAAAAGAATGTATTTGAAATTTTAGGACTGCGAGCAAGCACAGGACTGTGTCTGTGATCTGCAGACAAGGGAAGAATGGAAGCACAGAGGGAAGGAGAAGTGGATGGACAGAAGGGAGGTGATAAAAAAATTTCCAGTTATTCATAACTCCCGTGGCGGGTAGCTGAAATGGGTGGAACAGGCCCCGCACTTGGATCACAAGTGCATGTGAGCGGGCACCTCTGTAGCTGAGATGGTGAGGTGTTCCCAGCTGGTGCTGAGCCGTCTCCGGTCATAACGCCCCAAGTCCAACCAGCCAGCGTGGGAATCATAACCACGGCCAGCTGAGAGCTTCTAGATTTGTTTGTTGGATGGCTGATGTTACAGCATATGCACTGAAAGAGGGGATGGGCGATCAAATCAAGGGGCATAACAGGTCAACGTTAGTGAACTGAAATGAAAAACATGATCAGAAAATAAAAGTGGTATTTGAAATTTTACAAAAATTACACTCAGTGCAGTGTTTCACTTAAAGGTTTTACAGTCAGAATACCCTGCCTCTTTGCCAAGAATATTTACCTTGACTTTGTAAATATGCTGTCATATCTCAACAAGATAAAACTAGTGAAATAAATCATACAACACCACTAGCAATTTTTGTTATGTGTTTTTCAATGCTATTGTGTTGCTTATTTTCAGTAAATTGGTGGTTCAGAGCTATTGCATTGCAGACCTGACATTTTGCAAAACTGCTTCATGATTCTGTTAAATAGGAACAAGTAGAAGCCCAGAAAATTACGTGGCAAATTTAGAATGGGCGGTTGAGGTGACAAAAGCAGAGCAAAAGTTAAAATGAAAACTAAAAACAATTTTCAGTACGTCACCAAAACAGAGAGACAGAGAGCACTTCTGTTACTGTGACTCAAATAAATTATAGGAATAGCTTCATTTTAAGCCAACAAGCATAACTGACCACAAAAACAGATAGTAATGGAATTTCTTCTATACATAGAGCAGTCTGCTTTGAGAACCAAACCCAGAAAACTAGTGACGACAGAGATGAAAAGGGTCTTTCAGAAAACAGTTTAAAACGCTCCTGTCATTCTTCATCCATGACACCGCAGCTCCAGGCAGAGGAAAACTCAGCTCTGAAAATCCCTAGCAGCAGCCATGATGTGACCAGGGTCAGATTCAGAGCCACTACCCCTTGCGCTAAAAGATCCCAGCAGATACCTCCAACTTTTCTGATACCTGTAGAGAAGGAACCATTTGTCACTGAAGGGGCAATATGACCCATGGGTGATGATTTTTTCCTACACCTTCTGAGATACATGCCATCAATATTAAATAACAGAGTAGGATGAAGGCAAGAGACATATTTCATCTCCAACATAATGTTATGGCAGATAACTGAATTTTTATGTTGTGCCAACTGTTTCAAATATTCTTCCACAAAAATAGTTTGAGCCTATGGTTCACGCAAAACAAAAACAAAGCTATTGAGTCTTCACAAAAATCCCAAAATAGGATATTCTTCTCACCACTTTGTGTGAGATTTTTATTCCCATTGGGTTTTATGTTCGTTTTGAAATATCTGACATGTAGTTGAAAGCCTTTGGTACTAGAAACAATTTTGTTCTGGTAACAAACTTTGTTCTAAAACATAAAGAGTGGGCAGAAGTAAACGTTCTCCGGTTAGGGAGCATTAAGAGCATTACAGAAACATCTAAAAATCTTGCAGGTATGAGAAAAAGCAGAGATACTAGGGACCACACTAGGACCACGGTTGCTGTGTGATTAATTACTCATAAAGGCTGAAAAGACAGGAGTGGATGAAGACTACAACCGAGACAGAACTAGCTAAAATACTCAAACCTGGTAGGGGACCTGATAACCTGATAACACAATTCTGCATGAAGTTACACATATGCCTCACTGCGCTCAGTGCTCAATTCCAACACTGCTGGGTTTTTTTATTGTTGTATATTTTATTCCCCACTCTAATTATAATGAATAAGGCAATGATTAATGCTGCGAAGCAAAGACTGGTGTTCAGTGTTGACACAATATCAGCATGTGAATCCCTAATCTGTCAATAAGGGACATGGTAAAACACAAGGGATTAAATAGACTGAAATAATAAGAATATACTAAAACTAAAAAATGGGATTCAGAGCCAAAACCTGTGATACTACACAGATTTATCACACTGTACTTTTGAACAGCTAGCTTGTAAGGTCTTCTCATGGCTCATCTCTATTCTGTAGGAGGTTCATCAAAATGACCGGGGAGATTTTCATATATGCTTCAGGATCTATATTTCATTGTATGCATTTCATAGGATACTGGTGAGTAATAGTTCAAGAACTAGTACTATAATTAGGGTAAGAAGATTCATTTTGATAGAATTTACTTAAGGCAGGACTTAAGCACACCATCTGTTAATAAGCCCAAAAGATGAGTGTCCCATCAACAAAATACTGAATTCTGTTACTAAAACCTTTGTGATTCTTCAAATTAATTTTATCTCTCTCATCCTCAAATTTACACAGACTTCTTCCTATTCTTTCCCATTCCTTCAAGGGACATATTCCTGGACGCTAATGAGCATTTCTTTTCCCTTTTATTCTTAGGTCAGTAGATCCTTGAATAAAAGCTGCCTTCAGGTTGTGCAATTCTATAACAGTTTTATAATTTCTCCACATCAGTGGCTATTTTTTTCCTGAAATTTCTGAATCAAAATTGATGGTTTTATCTTGATGCATTCATTTATAGGCTATAAGCTGTTCAATCCCTTCAGAATGTATCAATCTAAAATAAAACTCAATAATGTATAATACCTGTTGCAGACAGTTATGAGCTATGAAGATGTATGTTAAGAAAATTATTGAAACTATAAATAAAGGTCTGAAAATCATGTCCCATCAAACCCCTGTAAAATCTTGCATTTTTATTGGAATCTCAACAAAATTCAGCAGCTCACTGAAATCTTAAAAAGAGCCACTACAGCTAGATAATCATATGGCTCTTCACCACCATAAAAAAAACCCTCTGTACCATGCCTATCGGAAAAGATTGAAATTCTTCCTTCATCTCAAAGGGACACTAGATCAGGCACAAGCTGGAAAAAAATCACATAGCTCACTGTGTTACACACCTTTTCATCCCTCTATGACATGGACTCAACAGAGGGCTCTCATTACAACACTGCTTAAAGCAGAAGCTACCATCCTTCCCTTTCTCCAGCTGTTTTTTGTCCCACAAAAGCCTTTTCACAGATGACCATCCTTCCAGACTGATAATGCACCAGTAAATCCTCAGAAAGCAGTAACAACTAGCCTAGAAACTCAGCTATGAACTTATGCCCCAGTATTTCAGACTAGGCTTTGCATTTATTTCATATGCTGAAAGAGCTCTCTGAGACACATTGGAGAGAAAAAAACAGTGACTCTTTAAGCTCACTAAGCACTCTGGAATTGTTTCTTCAGTTTAGAAACTTTGCTCACTTTTTCACCTATCCCATTTATTTTAATGCCTTTAATCATGCTGTGAAATGCAGTCTCTCCCGTCACGTTAGCTCTCAGAGAAAATCTAACAGCTCTAAAAGTAGCGCTCAAAAAGCCTGTAGCCTATTTTAAACAGTAGCTCTGTTTCCTCCATCTAGACCTCCCTTCCTCTCAGATCAAGCTGTAAAATCTTGGGGAACCCTGTTTGTCCAGTGGCCCAGAGCAACATGCCAGCCCTCAGCACCAGTGTTCAGAAATAGCAAAACCCCTTTAAAATACCGCTGTTCCTCCAGGTCCATGGTATGCTTCAATTTATCATGCTATACCTTTTGCACAACCAGCACATCCTGCAGTTATTACTTTGGTATTCTTTAACGTCATTAGCATTTAAAGACATTATTGAGTAATGCAGCAGTTTGCAAGACGCCTGTGTCATTTCCATGGCTTATGATGAGGGAGTCAGGGACCACTGTAGGTCCTGGGAAAAACAACGTGAATATTCATCCTCCCTTCCTCCCCACTGCCTTCCACCATGCATCCCGCCCTTCCCCGTCCCACACCCTACCCCTTCCAGTTTCCAGAGGCGCCTCGAGCCACCACCACGGGCACCAAGCGAACTGGCTGGATTACACTAGGGAAACTGTCCTGGCCACTGTGCCGGCAGTGGGCCGTGCAGGTTGCTCTCATTCGCTGACTGGGGTTACTGATCTGCTTCTAGTGGTGGGGATGGCTGGATTCATACAGCACACTCTGGAAAATTGTCACAAACCAAAAGCCATGTTTACATAACATCAAACACCAGCTAAGGCTGCCCGTATTTCCTCAGCAACAAAAACCAGACGGGACAGCACACACACAGCTTGTGTGGTGCAACACACAAGCAAGGAATTACCTTGAGATTTTACACATCGGTGCACAGAGCACACCATGCAGCCAGTGCACAGAGGTAACCAAAATATTACTTACGAAACAATCTGAATTAGTTATTTAGGCATTCTGGGTTTTTGTAAGTCACCAGCAAGGGGCTAGCCCTGTTTCTGCAACACTTGAGGTGACATAAAATTCCTCTGCAGTCCTTAAATGTCCAATATGTGCGCAATAAAACATATTTCGAAACTGCAGAGCTCTCACCTACCTTGAGGCTCTTTTTCAGGAGCAGGTCGTTTGTGACTACATGAGTTTGCATTGGCGAACTGTTAGTGCTGTACATGATTCTAGGTCTTTTTTAAGACAATATTATCAGTTTGTTAACTGAGCAGAAGAAATTTTGTGGGAGGAGGACATCTAGTGATGTGATATATATTTACATGCTTGGCTGTTTCTTTGCACAGCTGAGCTAGCAAGCTACTGAGTTACAGAGGATTGGAAGAGGATTAAAACTGTGCAGGTGTGCAGCTGACTTTGCTGGAAAATAGTAGACCTGGGGATTTGACAATAATCAGCAGAAATACCAGAACATCTGGCAACTGTGCTGAGCTGCCTGTTGCTACTAGCAAACATCTCTCTAACCTGGGGATCACTGCCTCATACTTTGTTTTGCAGGGCAGACACATTCTCAGGGTCTTGCCCAAATTCACTCAGGAAGCTCATGATTGGGTAGGAAACACTAAGATAACCACTGACTCTTGCCAGTCCCTCTATGGTGAGCCGGACTTCTGCACAACTTCAGTTTGGGGGAAAAAAACCCTGCTAACAGCATACAGTCCTTTGTGAAGGTGTTTGCACTAAGCTGATAACTGTCCGGGTTGCGGTTATGTTCGGTTGCTACAGGCAAATACTAATATAAGCAAATATCAAAGTCACAGGGCACATCCAGGGGGATTAAAACATTTGTTCAAATCATATTGAGCAATTGCATCTCTGGCTCTGGACTGAAACCCAACCTTTTGTACTAGAACAAAACCCAAACTCAAGCCGGACTTTTTTTAATAGCTTATATTGGCAAGTCCTATACAGTATGAATGTTACAAACCTAGATATTCATGGATAATATCAGAAGAAATAAAAAGTCTTATCAAGGCAAGAAATTACCTGCTATTTACTGTGATAGCTAGCTGATAATTGCTATAGCTACGGATTTACACGGAAGACAGTTCTCAGTATTTCAATGCCGACTTAACAATTCTGATGAGCAGGGCAGTGCACATCAGGGCACTGCTTCAGTCTCCTTCATAAGAAGCATAAGCTGGTAGAATATTCCTCAGGTGTTTTCCAAAACCTCTTAGAAAATCCATGTAGTAACCACAGTACTGAAATTACTGTGGGTTTTGTGCAAATAATTCTATATTGCCTGATGCAGCTGGGAAAAGCATTGTTATCCATCGAACTAGAAAAAAAACCAACATTACTCATTTCAGTTCTTTGCCTCGCTTCCTCTATTCACACATTTTCTATGTTTTCCTTTGAGTCTCTGAAAGTGCTGCCCCAGAACTGGGAACAGATCTGTAGGAACGCAAGTCCTAACAGGGCTGAGCTGGTTAGGTTGCACAAGGTGGGACACAGCAGAGCAGAAAACTGATGCTCTTATGACAATATTAATGACTGAATTTGTGAACCAGGTTGTATTGCATATCTTTACCGTGATGAAAAAAACAAATTAGGTTTTCAATGAGAAGATATGGAAATGTGAAAACTTTGGAGGTTTTGAGGAATATAGTGAACAAATACAGAGTAGTTTGCTTTCCAACATGTTATTTATCAAATTTTTTACTGCTTTTAATTACTGTCTTCATATTCAGAACATCTTCTATTTCCACTAATAGCAAAATTTTAACTGGAAATATTTGTTGTATTTTATTCCAAGTCATATACTGAAAGAATCAGGTAATATGTCTCCAGTAGAAATAAAGTCACATAAAAAGGAAACCCTTCTTTTATCCCATTGCAGAGCCCAAAGCAAGTGTTTTTCTCAATTTATGCTACTGAAATTTATTAGCCTGGAGACTGTCTGAAGACATCCTTAAGGAAATCAATTGAATTCAGTACTATTGCTTATTGTTGCATTTCCTCAATAATTAATACTGGTATGCAAAGCATATGACCATTTTATATAGAAAGAAAATGGCTCTAAATTTAGTCTAAAAGACTAACATTATTTCATTTTAGCTGATCTAGTCCACTGAAGTTGGCAGCAGCAAGAACACTAAGCAACTTTTTAAGTAAAAGTAATTCTGCGTGCGTTTATTAAACTCCATTGATTATTGAAATAAAGATTCCATTTCCCTTACACATTGACAATTTCTTTCAGGGAGAGAGGAAGTTTCTTTGTCATGCAGAAAATATTAATTCCAAAGTTTTCTAAACAAAATTGGCATTGACATTGCTGTGATTATTACAGTCAAGCTTCTGATTTTTAATATTTTCAACCTGACAGATTTATTTCTTCTCAAATAAAAAAAAAAAACCTTCTTAGAATAAAAAATATATAGCTTCCTTATATTTCCTGATTCTGAAAATTACCAGGTGCCAAGCTGTGAACATAAGGAAATTGAAGACCCTTGAGGGTGACCTTAAGAACCACAAAGGTGGGGAATTGTGATATAGTGGTTTAGGCAATTTCATTGCAGCTGCTTGGCGCTAGAAAAATGAGAAATGGGTTTTCTATTACTAAATATAATGAATTCCCTTTCTGTCCTGTCACAAATTGTCAAACTTCATTAATGAGAAGAAAAATGTGGTGCATACATATATAAAGGGTAATATGAATATACGTATTTAAAATGGAGAAATGCTGCATACTGTTACAGGAGGGTTCTTTCTCTGGATCAGATATTGCATAATTCTTTCTAAATAAGATATTTCAAAATTAGCTGACATAGAAATGTAACGCAACTTCTATATCTTCAGAGCAATTTTCTATTATTTGCAAAAAATGGCTACATGCTTTTCAGGTACATAGATGCAGCTCGGTGGCTGTATTTCAGAATAATATTTGAACCATTTTTAACTTTAAAGCTGTGGGTATACAATGGAACAAGGCAACTGCTTTTAGTTAGAATTAGGTTTAAATATCTTGCTGAATCAGGGTACAAAATATATCATCATTTAATAATAAAATAACTTGCTCTTTTAATTGTCTTTGCAATTATGTTAAATTCACCATGGCTCAGTTTGATTTTGAGGACAGCAATGGTTGTCTTTTATTCTTTCATGCAATATATGAGTAAATATGCTGTCAATAAGAAATGCTCAGAATTCACTTGATAATCACTGTAAAATAGTCATAAATATAATTTAATTTGGAGTTACAACAATAATGAAACTGAAGGAACCAACCTCATGCAAATTACGATTTATCCCCAGCCTTAATCCTAGACTTTTGCTTGTTGGACTATTCTGGGGATGAAGGAGATGAATGGAATCATACAGGTTCCTACATCTGCATATTCCATAGAGCGGTATTAACCGAGCAGATACCCTGAGGGACAACATGAGCTTACACAAATCTTATAGGCAGGTTGAGTTCCTCTGCAACCCACAACCCTTTCTGGCACAAGACCCATCTTACATTTCTCAACCCTATCAAGAGCAAATTATACCTAAACTTTCCAGAATGCAGAAGTAGTATTTAGACATTTAGTAATATCAAGACTTCTGCAACTACCAAATTGAACCATGTCATACACTTCTATGGTCCTTGTTGGCAAGTAAAACATGATGGATTTCTTCTGTACAAAACTGGACAAAAAAAGGGATGCTGGAAGTCACTGAGCAACTTGAACACGTATAATGTCATAGTAGAAAAAGTGCTTCATAGTAATTCAAAATATCCTACTAATAGGAAACCTGAAACTGCAAGCTCTGAACCAGAGACAGCAGAAAAGTCTGACCATCTGGAAAAGATTTTTTCTTTACTCTTTACTGGGGTAGACAAACATAGCTCATTAGCAGTATGTGCTCAGAAACCCTGCAGCCCCAGGTCTTATATCACTGTATTCTGGTCACGTCCCCTCCTCCGATAGACCCTGCTCACAAAGTACCAGCTCTTGAGGTTTGCTGAAAGTATCTAAAAGTGAGGGCTTTTTTCTTTCTGAGCTGTTCTGCAATCACAGACTCCACAGGAGGTTGTGTCCCTGTATCTAACCTCTTTACTCACTACCCAAATCCTCCACAACATTAATTAGATTGATGCTGTATTAGAAAGGATTTTTTTTTCTTGTCTTCTCTGCAGTTGCCTCAGAAGTGTCAAAGCTGCATCAAACCTGATCACTGGATATGCTCCATGGCCTCCCTCAGGGCTTCTGAGGTCCATCTGTCCTCAGCCTACACATCCAACCTTTCTTCCAGTGGAAACCAAAGCAGAACAGACACAGCAGGGGGTTGTTCAAAGGCACCCAGCTGTTAGTTGTATGCAAAGTCAGTGCAGCAGCCTTCCAGTTTAAACTTAGCCAAAGGGATTTTGCAAGTTACTTATTCACCAGAAATTTTGCTCTAGTATTTTTCCCTCTGTTATATGCTTAGGTCATTGCTCTCTCTATTTATGCAGGACATGCTCATTTCTGCTGTTTATTTAGCAGGTCCTGAATTTGAGACAGTCTAGAAAAACTGGTATATTTTTAAGTTCTGGAAATTAAAACAGAAACAGAATCTTTGCATGCAGTAATAAAGAGGAAATCTAAATTTCAGTTCTGCAAAGAAAGATTTTTCCACCTTCCTGAAGTAGGCAGGAGTCTGTTGGTGTTTGTGACCGCACTCCACCTTACAATGTTCATTTAAGAAAAGCAGCCTTAATTATCTAAATAAGTGTGAATTAAGTTAGAGTGTGTATAATGTCAGGTATTTGTCACACATAGATAGCGATATTGGAGACATTACACAAACAAATGCAGTTACACATGTCTGAGAAAGGGAAGACCCCTCCCCATTAAATCCAATTCAAGTCACCAGTAACTCTGCTAAAATTAACAGTTAAAAAGTAGTGAAATCGGGATCTATTAAGGGTAAATGATTTGGTTTTAGAGTGAATGTCCTTAGGAAACAAAAGATGTCTTACTGTTAATTTTTAAGAGTGGCTGTTGTTTGGTCCTTCTGGTTTTCACATACTCACGAAACTGGAATTAGTCCTTTTAACTGAAGACACGAGCTGAGATTCTCACTTGGTCACAACATATATCACAAAAGCAAATATATATCACAAAACACGGTCAATCACATTTAAAAATTACTACCTACCAATATTAGGGGAAATGGATCTATTTACGCTACGATTATAAAGCAGTAGTACAGCAACTGTCTTGCACGCAGCTGTGTGCGTACGAACAGAAACAGCCGTTGTCAGCGGCAAAGTTGTTTTCAGACGTGTCTCGATATCCGTAGAGACCTCTAGTGGGGAAAGAGCAGCAAGGCTTCAATATCTTCCGAGACTGCGAAATTGCATAACCTTAATTTTTTTAACTGATATGCTAATCAGCACTCTAAACAGATCACTGCTTTTTAGCATAACGAGCTCAAAAGAGCAGTGAAGGAGAAGCACCAGGTGATGAGCAGAAGTTGGCAGTTTGTACTGAGAAGGATGGAGGTCCACTGGTGCTACACCGATGCCTGCAAGGCGGTTCTCCCCAACAGCTGGGCTCAGATGCTCGGTCTGCCTGGCAGCTGGCTGCCGGATCCCAGTATTTCCCCTTGCTGGCACCTGGACATAGGAGATCCCAAGGCCAGAGCACTGCTCCAGTTGCTGGTACAGACCATTTCACCAGCACGCACACATGCTCATGTGCAGACACCCAGGGCTGGCCAGGACTGCCCTGGTCCTGCAGTAGCCACACATGAATTAGGATCTCGTCCCTAGGGACCCACAGACCCTAGGGTCTCTCCAGCAGCTGGCTGGGACTCTCCTGGTCCCCAGTAGCCCACTCCACTGTGGTCTCACCTTTAGAGACACCCGCAGCTCCCAGGCCATTTCACCTACTCCCTGGCTGGTAACGCTTGATCTGTGCTAGTGCTCACACACTCACTTGCACATCCATGCTCCCTCCAGCTCCTGGCACCAGGGTATCACACACCTCTGTGGCTTTTCATCCTGTGCCAGAGGCTGGTACTTGATTTCAGTCACTCTGGTCTCTCCAGTGGCTGGCACCCAGGCACAGTGACAACTCTGACCTGTGGTATGATTCTAAGCATTCCCGCACCACCCCCACCCCCCTACCCCCACCCCCAATACTGAATGGAGAGTCCCTTATCCAGGAAAAGTGTTAGGGATTTAATAAGAGGACAGGACAGACTGTATTGATCAGGTGCAGGGCATGGCCAGACAAGCATATATGCAACCAGCCCTTTTATTCCCTTATCCCTCTGTTTTCTCCACACTTGTTCCTCCCCAAATCATCTAAATCCCCCTTCTCCTCACCTTTGGTTTCTCCCCTCAGCATCCCATAATAAGTCCTGTGCAATCACAAAATGCTTTTGCCTTGCAGCCCATGATGTGTCCCATTTCTCTAGGCAGCAACCTCCTTAGTCCAAAAGGTGCTCCTGGATTGACTCATCATCATGGGTGTCACACCTGGGACACTGGGGCTGAAGTTCTCCTGGGACAGCCCTAGGACGGACCAGGCAGGGTGTCCCCTCCTCTGAATCCACAGTTTGGGTTGCTGTCTGCCTTTGTGTATCCCTGTGCTCCTCTGGGCTTGTGGAGATGGGCCTTTGATGGGCTGATGGTTCCTGTGGTGGGCCTGGGAGCAACCCAGCAGGGTATTATTTGGGCTCCCCCCACCCATGATTGTCTCCTTCTGCTCCTTTGCGGGTGGCCACAGGAGCTTTTGTTGCATAACCGAAAGGACAATACATTTATACTGTGATTATAATTATAACTTATAAATGTAATGTCTCATTGAAGTCTTTTTTAGAAATACCAAAATAGATGTTGTCAGATTTTCCCTCACTTGTTTAAAAAATGCCTACATTAAAGTAAAATAAAATGTTATGTTCAATTTGTTAAAAGCGAAAAAAAAAAAAAACCTTTAGTTAAAGCATACCACATTTCCTAAATAGAGTATTTTCCTTATTTCAAAATACAACAAATACCTTGTTTGGAACTCATCAGATATGCAAATCTGAAAAAAACCCAAACTATTATACCCATTTTTCACACCTTTTTAATTGATTTTTTTTCCATTTGAGCAAGTAAACCAAGAGAAAACCTTGCAACATTCCCTGAATATGACCCATCTTGGTTGCATTATATCCTCTAGCAACAATGAAGCTCCCAGTTGGGCAACCAGGGCTGAGACCCCACATGCTGTAAGAGCAGCTCAGGCTCCATCAGACAGACCATCCCCATCAAGCACAACTACTTCTGTGGAGTAGCAGGCAAGTAAAGGGGGCACTCCTGAGGATTTGCTGCTTCTGAGCTACTGAGATCTATTCGGTGAATTTTAATGAATTGGCTTTCCAGTTTAGGTATCCTTTTCCAGTTATACAAAATGGAATAAAAAAAAAGAAAGACCATAAACATTTCTCTATTACTACTCTAAATGTGTATCTCAGTATCCTTAGAAAGTAAAGAGCTTTCTAGGAATAGGCATATATTTATGCATATTTGTGTTATGCCCTATACTCCTATGAACAGCTCAAAGGTCAGCTCTAAATGATCTTACAGTCTCTACATCTTCCACGTGGAAACAGAAGTGCAGTGAGGAATAGCATTGCTTTACTATAAAGAGAAGGGAACACATTGGGACAGCCTCAAGCAATAAACTCCCCTCCTCCTTGCAAATAACAATGGTGCCAACATAGTAATAACTGTTAAAAACATCAACATGAGAATGTACAGAACAGTTTTGCACAAGATTTAAAGGTAACAAGTCAATAAATTTACAATGCTATACTTATTTAAACTGTATTTCATGTTTCCTAGGGATACAGCATAACTTCGATAACACTGAGATGACAGATTGTAGGGTTATGTTCTACAAAATACTGTTCACTACAGCAAAATCAGTGCCTAAGGTAAAAACCAATGGGCACTTTTTCTTTTTGTCAAAGTTCTCATGTTAAACCAACACAGTCCAATGTGGTTAAAAACAGAGCAAGTAGTATAAATGAAGAATTATAAATATTAACAAAATTTTGTATCAAATACTGTGCCAAAAGGACAAGCACAGAAGACTGATTTAATTTTCTGTGGATTTTCATAGTAATGGAGAATTATGTTATTTTCATCAAAGTATGACATAGCTCTGGGGTATCACAAATAACAGTTCTATAGTATAGAAATGGCATCACATAACTAATAAACTGCCTCTCTCAGAACTGCCAGGTCATAGCTCATTTTAGCTCGTATGATAAAGAAATGTACAGGGACTTTTAACAGAGTGGGATCTTACAGTTAAGTGTGGCACAGAGCTTGTCCCAGGTTTGAGGGTTTTATTATTATTATTAGAGAGTGATGTATTTCACTGACCAGTTATCACAAAATCAACCCCAGATTACCTTCAGACCTTGTAACAGCTTTCCTCTGCTGTCTCGCCTGAGTATGGGGGACTTCAAGACGTGGGGTTATACCAGCTGTGGTTATTTCAGCTGACCTAACAGGTTCTTCGCTGCACCAAGAGTATAAAATCATCTTTTACAAGGGAGAGGCAATGAGTGGGCAGGAGTAAAGTAGTTTCTTATAGGAACAGTCAGCCTCAGGAACAACAAGATTGATGGCTGGTATTAACAGTAAAGATAAACCCAAGGCAGGGTGTCAAGCATTATACAACTTGCATGCCGTGTATTTGGTAGCTCTGTCCCAAAGGTCACCTGAGATCTCATATATCTTGCTGTGCTGCAGCTAGACAGCTGCAGTTTTTTTCTTACCACACACACCCTATGGGCAGAGGTTTTGAAGAGGTAATATTTTGAATTTGTTTGCTTGCATTGTCCCATAAAAGAAGCCCAGGAGGCAATGGGCTTCTGGCTTCAAAACTTCTGGCTGGGAGACATCCACCAGAAGTGGAGAGCATGGGGAGAAACTGATAAAACTCATGAAAACATCGCAGGTTTAACTATGCTACAGGCTAATATTTAAGAGAGCAGGCAGAAGCATTGTATTCCTTCAATACCATGTATATGCCTTAAACAGCCTATTCTAGTAGGTTACCATGCAAGAACTTAAGGTTGGGCAGGGGTTGTGTTTGTTTTTAAAAATGAGTGTTATACCACTCAGGAAGAATTAAGAGGCCTAACTGTATTGATTTTCTGTGGTCCTAAAACATAACCTGTCCCTGAGAAGCCTGGTGCAAGGCAACTTCTTTTTATTTGCCTTCTGATAATGAATTATGCTAACCTGATGAGAGAGCGAACAATTCTTTGTTGTTGGTCACGGCAAAACCAGTCATAGCTTACGTGCTTGTTATTGAATTCATATGACATACTTTTCCCATCACGATTTACAGGATAAACAAGCACATGGAACACACAATAAGATTTTAAAAAATTAATAAATGAATCAAACTGTCTCACTGCTTAGTGCACTTCACAAAGCAGAAACAACCTGAAATATGCAGTAAAGTTACTACAAAATGCATCACACATACATCTCCTGAATTATATGTTTGTATTATCACAGTACTTCAGTAAGCCCTAACCATGAATCATGACAAGCCACTTCAATCAGCATGATATAAATGAAAAAAAATCACTATTCCAGTGCACTTACTCTGAGAAACATCTCAGACGTAGAATGCAACAAGTGCTTATAAGCCTCGTCCCCAGAGCTTAAATTATAGGAGTATAAATTTGCTGCACTTGTAAAATTGTTAACCTAGTGTTTAGAAGCCAAATATGCTGCACTTAAGATGTTAACCTAGTTTTTAGAAGTCAAATATGAAAATGCTGAGGAACTGTATGTAGAAGAAATTGTGGGCAACTGAGCCAGCCCTCAAGAATTTCTGATTATTCTATATCTAAAAAGGTAAACCTCTTCTGTTCTTGTGAGTATTTCATTGTGTAGTATAGACACATCTTTGTTTCAGGTACCAGAAGATGGCAGCAGTTCCACAGTATTGCACGGATTTAGAGACACTGCTCTCAAGCCTGGTTGTGTTTCTTTTATAGCTAACTTTCTCCATTTAATCCCTAAAGAAGTAAATATTCCTTATCATCACTTTGCTTCTAACATACAGGTTATACCTGGCAACTTACCACCTATTTACAGGTTTTTAATTCATTTTCAACGAAAGTAAAATGAAATTAAAACTACTTGTATTAAAATACAATCAATGGCTTTGTAAAAGGACATGCAATACCGTTCATTTACTATTTACTGGCACTGAGAAGATATTTAAAAATATTTAAAGGTCTGTTCTCATCTCAAGCATTATGTTCTGTTTCTCCAGCTCTTCCATAGAGGTTTAACAGAAGCCTCAGAGAACTATGCATACCTAATAAAAAACATTTTCTCAGATTTGTAGTGAAAGAGCATGCACTTCATTTAAACAAAGCTGGTTGGTTATTTTTATTTAATAAGGAATATTTTAGATTAGCACAATATCTATATTAAAGCAAATACACTTTTAATATCATGAAAGAAGGAATAAAATGTTCATACCATGTATGACTGGTAACTAATTATGACAATCTTAGCACTGCTTATATTTCACCACTGCTAAATGGCACACACTGAATGCTACAGAAGTGCAATCTCATGACAATCCAGTGTCCTGAAAAGCCTTGCTAACAGGCTAGGCTGACAACAGAAATTGATGAAGCCCGGGACTGTATATGGATTTAGTGTCAGAGACAAGAATTACAACAGCTAACTCTATATTCTTTCATCAATTTTAGGACCATATCTAGGATCTCTTCTGAAAATCTGTTCCTTGGTTCCATAAGGAGCCTTCAGCACATCTTGGAATGCTCTGGGCATGAACTCAAGACGGAGAAAGACTCCTAGCACACTCTGAAGGTTATCTGTAAGTGAATAAAACTAAAAAAGTGAAGAAAAAGGTGGAAACAGAAAACCTAAATACCTGAAAACTCAGTCCTTACTGACTACCAACTATGAAGAAGTCAGATGGCAATATGTGTAAAAATGGATTCTCACAATGTTTTCTTCATGTAGACCAAACATTTTAGAGTTTAGAATTCCAGTTTTCAAAGGTCTTTTGACTATTTAAGGAAACTTCTGGCCTAAATAACTACACAGAAAGGTTTGAAAAATGTGTGCCAAACAAAGGTTTAAAAAAACGAATAAGGCAACCTCTGCTACGCTCTGGCATCCCAGAATTTTTAAGCAACTTGTTACACTGGGGGGCTGACTGGCAGTTTTGAAATCTTGAACTTGGCAACAAATAAAGCAACCAGAACTTTGGGTTTTATGGTATTTATCTTACTTTTATTTGAATCAGCTTCATTTAGAGAACTTGAAGTGAATACAAAAAACCTGATCAAAATCTAACAGACATTAATGTTTGCTTTCAGTTTCTCCCCTCATTTCGTAACTTCCCATAAATCTCCCTAGTGCATCTTTGAGAGCCCTGATTCCTAAAATCTATACTAGATGTGAGGTACACTAAAAATCAATGTTATTTCCTTCCTAGTACTATATTCTTTCCCTTAAATGAACTGGCATCAATGAATAGTGACAAAACATACTTGCCTTGAAACACGTTTACAACAATGCTACAGAAAGTTAAGAAATCTCTTTTCTCCTTTTGCTCTTAATACTGTAACAAACTTAGAAGTGAAAAGGAGCAATTTAAAAAAAAACATTTTTTCCCTTCTAGCCCTGGATGCTTTCTTTCACCTTGCAGAGTAGCTTTCATAAAGCAATGAATTAACATACACCTATTTTCTGGTTATGAGCATGTGTAGCTTTTTTACATTTCATACATACTAGGGTCAACAATTGCAATATTTTGTTTTTCATAAACAAGAACCTACCAAGGGAACACTACTTTCTTGTACTTCCCCTCACACTCCCATATAAAGTACATATTTATAAAAATGACACAAAAATTACTTGGGAAGCCATGTTAGGTGTAGAAATTTGCTCTCAAACCTTTTCATTTTTATTCTTGTCATGTGTTTTTTTTCTGTACATGTCAGACTCCTAAGAAAGCAATGGAAAGCATCGCTGAACACTTACCATCTTACTCTGTCTACATTTCAAACAAAATGTAAGCAGGGACTTTTGTGCTTACTTCAAGTAAGCCAGAAAACAAGCACCCACCAGTGTGGCAAGCTGGATCTGCTCCCTGCCCGTCAGGGAAGTTTTAGGGAGGGATGGGATTGCATGCCTGGGAGAAGTGGAGAGATGAAGAAACAGAGAAATGGAGAGGAGAGGAGAGGAGAGGAGAGGAGAGGAGAGGAGAGGAGAGGAGAGGAGAGGAGAGGAGAGGAGAGGAGAGGAGAGGAGAGGAGAGGAGAGGAGAGGAGAGGAGAGGAGAGGAGAGGAGAGGAGAGGAGAGATGAAGAAACAGAAATGGAGAGGAGAGGAGAGGAGAGGAGAGGAGAGGAGAGGAGAGGAGAGGAGAGGAGAGGAGAGGAGAGGAGAGGAGAGGAGAGGAGAGGAGAGGAGAGGAGAGGAGAGGAGAGGAGAGGAGAGGAGAGGAGAGATGAAGAAACAGAGAAATGGAGAGGAGAGGAGAGGAGAGGAGAGGAGAGGAGAGGAGAGGAGAGGAGAGGAGAGGAGAGGAGAGGAGAGGAGAGGAGAGGAGAGGAGAGGAGAGGAGAGGAGAGGAGAGGAGAGGAGAGGGAGGGTAGAATTACCCCTTCCAAAAGGAGCAAACTGGAAGCTTGGACCAGCCCGTCTCATGGCTGAGGTGCAGTTGGACAGTGCCTATGAACCCTCTTCCTAGCCTTTTATACTTTTAAAAAGAATGGTCCTACAATGTTTGGGACCAATTCTGAGTAAAGAAAGATTTTTGTTTTGGCAATGTGTTTGGCACAGCTGAAATACAAAATGAAAGTAAAATAAACAAAATATCAAAAAGCCCAATGTCATCAGAATCTTATTCTAGAAATACATAACGATTCTTCAGCTCAGGATTCCACCTGCCCTCTGGTCATTCAGTAGATGTATGAATACACAAATATATGTGTTTTTATTTGTGTTTATATTTTAGTTATAAAAATGTGGGGCTTGGAGTTTTGGATATTGAGAATGTTTTAAGTACCTTTAAGAGTCTGTACATGTCATCTTTCTAATATTATTTTAAAATCCACATTACAGAATATCCATATAGTTGTTTCTTTGTGATGTATGTGTATGTAAGGAAGCAAAGAAAGCTTATTTTCTGTAGTACTTAAAATTGCTCTGAGGTAAGTCATTACCCTGCTATGAAACTTCTTACTTTTTTAACATATTTAATGTTAATTTTAACAATTTTCCCTTCTCCCCCAATCACTGCTGAATTACTAAGGCAAGTGCAAAGGACAAGTGGCAAGAAGAAAAAGGAAGTGATCATCATTAGTTGCTGAGATGGGTCCAACTTTATTAACAGAAGTTATTTATGTTTGAAGAAGATACATGCCGGTTATCTTCAGTCTTTCTCATTCACAAAGTATAAATATTTTGGCATTTTATAATCAGTCAGGAAAATTTCTGTACCTTTGTGTTAAATCACCTAGCGCTAGATAAATTTTCAGATATTCTTTTCAACACAGAGAAATATTTGGCAGTTTGATCATAGGAATCTTACTTACTTATCACTTAGAAATGTTGCCATCCTGATACATTAAAATTTTACTTCACTAGTTGGTATGGTTAAAATATAGTCAGGGGGCTTAATATAAAATGTTGCTGGGTGCTACATTAGTGGCATTCTCAAACTGAAAGTCACACAGAAGGATTTATTCTGTCCTAATAAGTCTGACATTAATTCTTGCAAGTGATTTATCTACAAGAGAGTAGGGTAATGCTTTTACTTGGAATCAGAGGGATGCAGATCGTTTTTAACAGCTAAAATTTTAATTTGAACACATGAAATTCATTATACTATTATCAACAGAGATGTCATGAAAGTAATGGGTAAAACATCTTTAGCATTGTGAAAGCACATAAAGATTGTTCTTTTATCATGTTTCCTTTGGCAGCAAAGTCTGCTTATGAAGTTTCTGCTCCACAGTCCTCTCAGCCCCAGGTCTCCTGGCTCCTGCAGAACCCATTTCCCTACCAGATGTGCTGGTACAACTTTTCATAGAATCATAGAATCATAGAATCATAGAATTATAGAATGGTTTGGGTTGGAAGGGACCTTAAAGATCATCTGGTTTCAACCCCCCTGCCATGGACAGGGAAACCTTCCACCGGACCAGGTTACTCAAAGCCTCATCCAACCTGTCCTTGAATGCCTCCAGGGAAGGGCTATCCACAGCTTCTCTGGGGAGCCTGTTCTAGTGTCTCACCACCCTGACAGTAAAAAATTTCTTCCTAATATGTAATCTAAATCTATCGTCTTTCAGTTTAAAATCATTACCCCTTGTCCTATCACCACACTCCCTAATAAAGAATCCCTCTCCATCTTTCCCCTAGGCCCCCTTTAGGTACTGGAAGGCTGCTATAATGTCTCTCTGGAGACCTGTCTCAGCCTGCCTTCATAGGCGAGGTGCTCCAGCCCTCTGATCATCTTTGTGGCCCTCCTCTGGACTCACTCCAACAGGTCCATGTCCTTCTTTTGTTGGGGTGCCCAGAGCTGGACACAGTACTCCAGATGGGGTCCCACAAAAGCAGAGTAGAGGGGCAGAATCAACTCCCTCGACCTGTTGGCCACGCTCCTTTTGATGCAGCCCGGGATAAGGTTGGCCTTCTGGGCTGTAAGCACACATTGCTGGCTCATGTTGAGTTTCTTATCAACCAACACCCCCAAGTCCTTCTCCTCAGGGCTGCTCTCAAGCCATTCTCCACCCAGCATGTATTTGTGCATGGGATTGCCCCAGCCCATGTGCAGGACCTTGCACTTGGTCTTCTTGAACTTCATGAGGTTTGCACCTCTCAAGCCTGTCAAGGTCCCTCTGGATGGCATCCCTTCCCTCCAGCACGTCAACCACACCACACAGCTTGGTGTCATCAGCAGACTTGCTGAGGGTCCATTCAGTGCCACTGTCCATGTCATCAACAACGATGTTAAACAGCACCGATCCCAGTACCGACCCCTGAGAAACACCACTCATCCCTGCTCACCACTTAGACATCAAGCCATTGATTGCAACTCTTTGAGTGTGGCCATCCAGCCAATTCCTTTTCCACTGAGTGATCCTTCTGTCAAATCCATGTCTCTCCAATTTAAAGACCAAGATGTCATGTGGGACAGTGTCAAATGCTTTGCACAAATCCAGGTAGGTGATGTCTGTTGCTCTTCACTTATCCACCAATGCTGTAACTCCATCATAGAAGGTCACCAAATTTGTCAGGATTTACCTTTAGTGAAGCCATGTTGTCTGTCATCGATCACCTTCTTATTTTCCATGTGCCTTAATATAGTTTCCAAGAGGATCTGCTCCATGATATTGCTGGACACAGAGGTGACACTGACTGGCCTGTACTTCCCCAGGTCTTCTCCTTTTTTCCCTTTTTAAAAATAGGGGTTATGTTTCCCCTTATCCAGTCAGTGGAAACTTCACTGGACTGCCATGACTTCTCAAATATGATGGATAGTGACTTAGCAACTTCATCTGCCGGTTCCCTCAGGACCTGTGGATGGATTTCATCAGGTCCCATGGACTTGTGCACCTTCAGGTTCCTCAGCTGGTCTCGAACCTGGTCTTCTCCTACAGTGGGCAGTATCTCATTCTCCCGCTCCCTGCCTTTGCCTTCTGCAACTGGGGCAGTGTGGCTAGAGCACTTGCTGGTGAAGACTGAGGCAAAAAAGCCGGTGAGTACCTCAGCCTTGTCCATATCCCAGATAACCAGATCTCCTGTCTCCTTTCAGAGAGGGCCCACATTTTCCCTAGTCTTCCTTTATGACTGATGTATCTATAGAAACTTTTCTTGTTTCCCTTGATGTCCCTGGCCAGTTTTAACTACCTCTGAGCTTTGTCTTTCCTAACCTTATGGCTGGCTGCTCAGACAATTTCTCCGTATTCCTCCCAGGCTACCTGGGAGTGCTTTGCTGGAACACTTTTATGGAGCACTTTGTCATTGCAGTGATCTCCATTAAAATAATCAGTCTTCAAAAGCAAAAGTGTTATTTTAAGCTGGTCTTTTCACCAGACTTCTGTACAAAAAAAAAAGTAAGACTGGTGCAAATTAAGGGACAACAAGAGACAGCATACGAGCAGGTAGCACAGAAAAATTAGGAGTCTCTAAAAATGGCTTTGCTGCAAAACAATGCATGCCATGTAGCTCTATCTAATACGTCATATTACCTTATCAGTGAGAAACAGAAGCAGCTTTCGCAGTCTATTTTCTCAGGCAATAGCTCTAATGAAGCCAACATAGTTGAACTGGTATGAAAATGGAGCGATTTAAAAAATGTAGAAGATTAGCTTCTAAATGAGATCATAATCAAGGTGCCTTAATTTAATTTTCTCAGACCATATGCTCAGCTGTAGCACTGTACAAGGGCAAAATCAGGTCCCATGAGAGATCTTGTGTAAGCATTTTCTGGCCCTGTCCACCTGTGGTTCAATGGGACAGATCTCTGTCCTCTGCCAATGCCAGTTAGAAGAGCTACACACCTGCAAATGGGGGAACAACTGCAGTGATTCCACCAGCAGAGATTTCTAGGCACTGAAGACAGACGTCTCTTGAAACTTTACTAGCATTCCATAAAAGGCTGGGTTGGAGGACACCGCCATAACACACTATTCCACTCAAACTCCAGACTGAATGCATGACCTCAACTTTGCTTTCAAGTGAAAGCCAGGTTAGTACTGCATGCATCTACTGCATGCCTTTATTCCCACAAGTAAATAAAATATTTATGAAGTTATATGTTTCGTATTGTGGATATGGTTTTGAGAAACCTTCTGGGAAGAGACAGTTTCACAGGAGCTGCTGTGGGTGTTTGTCACCACAGTCCTGCCTTTCCCAGCACCCCTTTTCTCTGCCGTGCTTTCACACTGCCTCCTTCCCACTGGCTCCAGCACTCACCAGCCTGCAGTGAACGATTCCAGATCATTAACCTAGCAGAAAACAATTCAGTATTCTCTGTAGCGAGATTTACAGTGCTTAGAGATGGAAAAATAACTGAAATAAGCTTCAAAGCTTCAAGAACAATACACACAGTTCCCTTTCATCCATACCAGAAGTCTAATTTTAAATCATCCTTTATAGATCTGCAGAGAACCCACTGCCTTGCCTGATTTTAGCTGTTGATGGGCTGCATTCCATAGCACGTGTAGATATAGAGAATTGTTGTGGATACATGATCTCTTCATAACCAAACCCCCTCAAATTAAACAGTTAATTTTTCAGCTTAACTGCAAACTCTGTCACTTATATTAGACTTTCTTTTCGAACACTGATCATTAAGCAGCACAGGCTGAAGAACTGATGTCTGCAGGGTGTCATGAGAAAAGCAATCACTCAGTAATGATTTCTTATTAATAATTACTATTGGGACTTTTCACTTAATCAGACCCAATTACATTACTGCCGTGTTGATTTTGCATCACTCTGGATAATCATTCAAGATTACATGCAACAATAAGTCAAATGCCTTACAGGAACAAATCTGCCACATCAGAAATACTGCCTTTATCAACCAAACTTGCAATCTCATCAAGAAGTTACTCCACAAGCAGCCATTCTATCACTTTGTCCAGGATCAATGTCATAGCTGATGGACTAATAATTTTTTGTGTTATGTTATTCAAACTTATTGACTATTGGTGCAATGCCAGTTTTCTGCCAGCTCAGGGAGCTTCTTGGCCAGCTGTTGGATGAAGCCCTTCTGAACTGCTGGTTTAAAAATCTCTGTCTTTATTTGTCACCCTATTCTGAGTGGCAGTTTAATTAGAACACATGTTTTCATCATTCTTTAACAGGAATAAACAACCTGTTTCTTTTTTCCCAAATGCTGAAAACAAACTTAATGGAAAAATCAAAGTTTCTGAATTGTTCTTGAGAACTCCACAATACCTGCCTAATGATGAGCCAATAGTACTGGTCTGTTACATATTTCTTAATCCTTAGAAGTTTCTTTACGTTGTCCTTAATACTTCTAATATGTATTTTTTTGCTCATCGGTTTTCTAGGAACAACCTTTTGTGCATAGGGCCTGCCTTTCTGCAGTCCCTGAATTGCCACAGTAATGTTGCTTTCAATTCTGAGGTCAGACCTGGGTGCTCTTCCCTGGGGAGTAACATGCTGCAGTGCCTCCTGTAAACATGTGCCAAATGTCCTGTGTGGAATGTAGACTGCACCTGGGAATTGCAGCATTTCCTAAAGACATATTTGGAAGGACTCAGGCCCTGTGTGTCTCAAGACCTGATGCAGACTTCCTGATTCTGATGGGAATTGTGTCAGTTGCTCCTGATTGTGCCTGAAGTAAATAGGAGTTAGGGCAAATTTGCAAACAATCCCCACGCATACTCCAGACCTCCTGTGAGATCCTGGTTTGCTGCAAGGCCTGAGCTTAGTAACCCATGCTGGCCACCTGCCAGTCCCCTCCATGGCTCCACATGGGAGCAAAGCAAGTCGTGCTGCTGATTAGCAAGCAAGGTGTAAAAAGACAGTTGACATCATGGCAGGCTGCCTACTGGCTGTGGGCTTCAAGACCTTAAAGCCAGAGGAGCTCAGGAGCTCACAGAAGTGTTTTTTCTGTAGACCCAGTTTTCACAGCAAAGCTTCACTTCCATCTTTTCTTCCTACCACAAAGATGAAGCTTTTGTCTCCCATGTCTCATGAACCAGAGACGTGCTGCTGCTTCCCTGCGCATTGGTGAAGAACACTCGCATTTGAATGCTCCCATACTTCTTCTTTGATCAGTAAGAGTCAGCAGGCAGGTAGGAGAGATGAGCCCGTGGCTTGTGTCCTACCAAAGAGAGCAGGGCAGCAAGCTGGCGGCAATCAAGCTCTCCTTTGCTGTTGTGAATACCAAAAGGAGTAATAGTGAAGTGCATGTGGGAGCCAACCAGGATGATTTTCTAGGTGGTACTAGGTCAGGAAAAGAATTCCAGTGTCCTGGCAGATGATCAGCCAGAGCCAGCCCTGAGGATTCTCTTCTCCCAACTTTCCAGCGGCAGTTCCCTCAGCCTGCCTTGTGTGCCCTGTGCCCTGACCCCTTACCATCTTGAAGGTGCTGGGCTGGGCCCTTGCTGCGTGTGTCAGTGTCTTTCCTGCCCTGGGGAGAGCGGAATGGGACACAGGAGTCTGCATGCAGCCTCAAAAGTACCAAAGAGAGGCAGAAGAGAGAGAGAGACTTACGAGTTTAGAAGGAACTAAAATACTTGAATAAAATACTAATAATAAAATAAAAATAATGAAATAATGAAACATATACAAAACCACATCAAGCTCCCAGGATGACAGTCATGTCACTGGCTGGCACTGGGAAAGTTCCAGACTGGACTCAGTGATGGACGGGAACTGGATTCTGGATCTGGATTCAGGACTGGGATCAAAGGCAGGCAGGCAGACAGACAGAGTCATCCTCAGACGCCGGCCATTGAAGAAAGAGGGCTGACCCTTTGATCCCTCATCTTTTCTACTGCGCATGAGGCAGATGGGATGGAATACCTGTTGGTCAGTTTTGGGTCACCTGTCCTGTCCGCTCCTCCCCGCAGGTGTGACCCCTCTACACTTTTCCGCTTTCCGCCCTCCAGCAGGGCAAATAACCAAGTTAGCTGGCCTTGGTTGTTATAGTCTAAGCAAGAGGCTCTCTGCATACCATCCCTTGGCCTCAACTATAAGCATAGGTTTATCACTCTGAGAGCAAACAGTGTTTGCACAATACACTGTTAATTGCGGTAGCTAGAAGACACTTAGCTAAAATGTGAAGTTACTGAATAGAAAATTGGTTCTGTTTTACTTCAAACCAGGACAGATGCTATTTGTTCCCAGGATGTCATTGGTGGAGTTGATCATTTATACGAAAGAAAAAAAGAACGGTCGTGTTGGGGAATGCTGGACAGATTACCCTCTTTTGTGGTGCAAGTATGTCATACACTTTTCTCCAGAGAGCCATAAATTAGCTTTTGCAGTTTGGCACACAGCACAAGTTCCCACAACTCCACTAATTTTAACTCTCTGAGAGAGAGGATGAGAGAGAAAAGACACCTCAAGCTTAAAAAAGAAACCAAACCACTTTAATGAAAATATCAACAAAAGAAAATAAAATAAAGAAATATACACACTCCAGAATGAACTGTATCAAGAGAGAAAAGATCTTTTTATTGTGAACATTGCATGGGGGCACTCAGGAGTCACAGGGGTTCAGCCACTAACAGGGAATCGGCACCTACAAGGACAGAGTCACAAAGCACTGGTAAACCCCCAAAGGCGGGAGGAGGCAGGACTTGGTTCCCCTTCCTTTGGCAAACACAGCTGACAAGGAATGGTTTCTGGCCCAGCAGGGAGAGCTACTGCTGGCATTGACCAGGGGATGGCTCTGGCGCCGTGTCCCCATGGGGAATGCCCTTAGAGACTGCGCGTGTGCAGAGATGCACAGTGCCCCTGTGCCACGCAGCAGGGCTCCATCGGGAGCCCCTGGGGAGCTGCCATGCACTTCTTTCCAAACCCTGCGCCGCACCATCCCTCGCCGTCCCTTGCCAGCCACTTGGACTGACTTAGAGCAGCTGAAGGAGCTGGGAAAGATGGGCAGCAGAGCCTGGTACTCACCCGGGCTTCTTCACCGTCTGGACCTTTCTTCTTTTCTTCAGTCCCCGTCTTCTTCCTCTCTTCTTTCTTTTCTCTTCTTGCTGGTATTCTGTCTCCTCTTCCAAGTCCTCTGGTGTCTTCCTTTTTCTTCTGTTTCCAGTATCCTGGAGGGAACCTGCAACCCTTTCCATCCCACAGTGAGATTAGATAGGTAAAGCTGAGATCGACTGTGTGATAAATGATCAAAAATTTATAATTTATTAAACAAGTAAAGACAAGCAAACAGCACTGGGTGCGCCGGGAGCCTCCGCTCAACCAAGACGCACACCGTACAATCTCCGTTTCCGGTTTATATTCCGTTTACCAATACATATTCATAGCTACCAATACATATTCATAGCTACCAATACATATTCATAGACTTGCTAATAATGGGCATGTCTTCTTTGGCGCATGCCCTCTTCACCTTTTGGGGTCTTCTTGACTCCCATCTGGTGGTTGGTGGATGAAGTCAGTAGTCTTCCTCGGCTCGCCCTTAGGATGACCCTAGGTTTTGCGCATGCGCTCTAGAGACCTCGGCTCGCCCTTAGGATGACCCGAGACTTCACGCATGTGCCCTATGCTTAATCACCATGCGGTTAACAGGAAAAAAACGACGGTTTACTAGAATGTTCCTTAGGTGGCTTCTGCAGGAAGGAACAGAGAGGGTCACATTTCACCATGCGGCCCTAGCATTGTTCCATATTGACACGAATCAGGTGAACACATTTCACAATCCCCCATCATTTTTTTTTTTTATGGTATTGATTCGTGGTTTTGTTTCTAATTGAGTCAATACTTACCGAATTGGTATCTTTAGTATCATCAGGGAATGAGCTTTCTCTTTCCCTGGTTCTGGAGCAACAGGTACTGCAGTTTTCTGCATTCTTTTGACTTTCCCTTACTGCTGCTACAAAAATTTTTGCTTTTACTTTTTGTTTTTCTTCGTCCCTCCTAACATAGACCTTCTGGGCTTCTCTAAGTAACTCCTCTAATCCTTTTTCCTGCCAGTCTTCAAGTTTTTCTAATTTCCTTCTTATATCCCTCCAGGATTTGGCTACGAATTGTGTTCAAAGGAGTGCGGTCCCAGCCACTGTATTTGGATCAATTCCAGAATACATTTGTAGGCTTTTCCTCAACCTTCCTAACCATTCGGTTGGAGATTCGTCTTTTCCTTGTTGTTCATTAAATGCTTTATTAATATTTTGCCCTCAGGGAACCGCTTCCCTTATTCCCTGTATGATTAATGTTCTCAAATCCCTCATGTTTTGTCTTCCTTGGGGTTGTTGATGATCCCAGTGGGGATCCACAATTGGCCATTTCTGATCTCCCGGGAGTCCTGCCTGATTCTGTCTTTCCCAAATTCTCATTCCAGCTTGTCTACTCATTCCCCTTTCCTCAGCAGTAAATAAGATCCCTAAAATGGATTCTATTTCTTCCCAGGTATAAGTATTGGGGCCTAGGAATTGGTCTAGTTTTTCAGCTACTCCAAGGGGATCATCTAATAGGGTCCCCATTTCTTTCTTGAAATTCCTTACATCTGTGGTATTTAATGGGACTGCCACAAACCCGATGCCTCCCTGATTGCCTCCGAGGGGTACTTCTCGTAAGTGATATAGAGAAGCTCCCTCAGATGCAGCAGTCCTACTTCTTGTACATGCAGCCGGAGGTCGATCTAATTCTGGTGCTGTTGGTGGTGGAGGCAGGGGTAATGGTGGCGCTGATGGAGGTGCTACGGCCACCGGAAGGGGAGTCGCCACCAAAGGTGGATTATTAGGATATGGAGGCGGTAGGTTATCCAGTGACTCCCATTCATCATCTCTTTCCTTTCCTTTTTGGTTTTTATCTCCTTCTTCTTCCTCAAACTTTTCATCTGTTTTTAATGGAAGTATTGAGGCTGGAAAAGGACGTGAAATCCTAATCCATAATCCTGCATAATCACTTTCCTCCTGACTAAAAGGTTCCTTTGAATTAATGTATATATCTAAGGCCTGGCAAATCCAGTCTTCAAAAGATCCAAAAACAGGCCAAAAGACATGTGGTTTTAAAGGTTCCTTTGGCCATTCAATCATGCAATATTGAACCAATTTTAATTTACTTTTTCCTTTTCTTGGGGCCCCTTTCATCCCAATTTTTAATCACTATTCCTAATGGACTCTCCGGAGGTATGTCTGGTAATTTGCTCCCTTTCTTCTGGTCCTGGGTCATCGATTTTGTCTGACCCATCAAGGAATTTTACTGTGGCAATTCCTACAGCCCTTGGTTACCGGTAAGAGTGTCTTGCAGGGGGTTTTAGGGCCTGTCACCCACCCACGAATCCTATAGGGGTCGCTTCGGTCCTTCACCGGCCAAGTCCCTCGCGGGAGATTGGAACCGCGGTTAGAAGACCTCCACAATCCCTTCAGAACCAGGTTCTGTCTCAGTCACACTCTTACACACACAGGCAACCGAATCCCACCCAACCGAACGGTATACACCTTAAACACTTACGACTCTGTCGTCTTCGTTCGGGTCTTCGCGCGCAGAATTACGGGCAAAATAAACTGCTGCAGCCGGCAAGGGAGCTCATAAAAATAAAATTCTTTGCTTGTCCCTACTCAGGTTCAGGCTGGTGCTAGTGCCGACCCGACCCAATCAGGAGCCACCAAATGGTGGGGCGTCCCTCCTAGACCAAGTCAGAATTCAGGAACCAAGACCATCCCGGACGAGCCCCCAATTGTGATAAATGATCAAAAATTTATAATTTATTAAACAAGTAAAGACAAGCAAACAGCACTGGGTGCGCCGGGAGCCTCCGCTCAACCAAGACGCACACCGTACATTCTCCGTTTCCGGTTTATATTCCGTTTACCAATACATATTCATAGCTACCAATACATATTCATGGAGTTGCTAATAATGGGCGTGTCTTCTTTGGCGCATGCCCTCTTCACCTTTTGGGGTCTTCTCGACTCCCATCTGGTGGTCGGTGGATGAAGTCAGTAGTCTTCCTCGGCTCGCCCTTAGGATGACCCTAGGTTTTGCGCATGCGCTCTAGAGACCTCGGCTCGCCCTTAGGATGACCCGAGACTTCATGCATGTGCCCTATGCTTAATCACCATGCGGTTAACAGAAAAAAAACAACGGTTTACTAGAACGTTCCTTAGGTGGCTTCTGCAGGAAGGAACAGAGAGGGTCACATTTCACCATGCGGCCCTAGCATTGTTCCATATTGACATGAATCAGGTGAACACATTTCACAACTGGATTAATCCGTTCCCAAGATAACCAAAGCTCACTTTCAAAGTTACCTTGTTTCCTCTGAAAGGCTGCTGCTTCTGCATTCTTCTGGGGATCCCAGGGAGTCTACCGTTGTCTCTGGGTGGGTCGGAGGCAAAGCGACGGGTGCCTAAACCAGAAATGTTGGTGTTAGCAGGTGGCAAGGGATGCCCTGCAGTAGTAAGCGACTGTTTGGCAAATTGCTCCCTTAGTTCTCTAGAGAAGATGCCTTTGGCTGGTTTGCATTAGCCCTTTCTTCCAAGGGCCTCACTTTGGAAAACAGTGTTCACATGGGAGTGTGACACTTCGCGTATTTGCAGGGGGCCATTCAGTACGGAAACTGTGTTCCCCCTCTGGGCAAGGAAAGGCTTGCCCACTTCATTCTGCTGCAGTTTCTTCAGCCCTCAAAAAACAGAGCTCTGCTGATATCACTTTAGTGCAACACCACCTCCTGCGGTGGGAGGCTTTGCTTTTGAAATCTGTCTTTCTGCAGGTGTTTTGTAGGTATTTCCCTTGACTAAGCACGTGCCAAATGCATTGGAGAAAGAAACTTTCCAGTTTCACTTACAAGGTACCATTCCGGGTGATATAAAAAGCCCACACAAAGCCACAAGAGATCCAATGCCAAGAAGAGGCAGAGCAATTCCTTGGACTCATTAGGAAGTAGCCTCCTACATGAGACACGTTGTCCCAGTGTTTGTGGACCTGCCATACCTCTGCTGTTTCCAATCCTGCCTCCATATCTGCCCCTTCTGCTTCCTGGAGGACTAGCAGAAAGGGTGGTGCCTCCAGGCAGGCTTTTGCCCGGTGCTCCACGTCTGCGTCACCTGCAGGGCCACGTTCCTCTTCCACAGGCAGCTCTGGAAAGCAAAAGCATGAGCAGAAGAGTGATTTGTTGTAAGTAGACAACAGCTGAAGCAAAACCCACCCAAAGCCCTACACCAGCTTTCCACTCAGGCTGGTAAAACCTCCAATGCCTCCTCATACCTGTGCATCTGTCCATGGGTGCTGGCAACTCCTCAGCTGAGGGACAGGGAAGGCCAGCCATCTCTTCCCCAAAGATCACACAGCAGTTTTCAATAATAAATTCCACCAGCACATTTACCTGCGCACATCACAGCCTTGGTTTCAGGGCAGGTGGCTGAAAACCTGTCAAGCCGCCTTTCGCACTCCTGGCCCTTGCCTCTGCGCAGAATCACAGAATCGTCAGGGTGGGAAGGGACTTCTGGAGATCATTTAGTCCAACCCCTCTGCCACAGCAGGGTCACCTACAGCAGGTTGCACAGGACGGCATCCAGGCAGGTTTTGAATGTCTCCAGTGTGGGAGATTCCGCAACCTCTCTGGGCAGCCTGTTCCAGTGCTCTGCCACCCTCAAAGTAAAGAAGTTCCTTCTCATGTTTAGATGGAACATTCTATGTTCAAGTTTGTGCCTGTTACCTCTTGTCCTATCACTGGGCACCACTGAAAAATGACTCTTCCCATCTACTTGGAGCCCTCCCTTTGAGTATTTATCAGTAGGTAAGATTCCCCCTCTCCAGCAGGTCAGCCCCCAACCTGTACTGATGCATGGCGTTATTCTTCCCCAGATGCAGTACCCTACACTTGCCCTTGCTGAATTTCATTGGGTTCCTCTCCGCCCAACTCTCTACCCTGTATGGCGGCACAGCCTTCTGGCATGTCAGCCACACCTCCTAGTTTTGTGTCATCAGCAAACTTTCTGATGGTACATTCTGTCCCTTCATCCAGGTCATTGATGAATATATTGAACAGGACTGGACCCAGTACTGACCCCTGAGGGACACCACTTGTTACTGACCTCCAACTAGACATTGCACCACGAACCATAACCCTCTGAGCTCTATCTGTCAGCCACAGAAGGTTGACAGCTCTTCCAGAGACCCACCCCAAAAACTTTGGCTAAAGAGAGGAGACAGCCAGGGTCAGGAAGGCTGCAGCCAGCTGCTCAATCCAGCATACCTTCTCAGTCACCTCTAGCATGGACTCCAGTGGGAGCAAGTCCTCATTGGCTGGGTTCAGCAGATTTGGCCCAACGCAGATGGCCAGGTTGCTGGCGCTCATCCTGCTGGTGGAAGCATTGCTGCTGATATGCTGGAGGAGGGAGAGCAGCTTCTCATGCAGTCCTCGTAGAGGTCGATGATGAGGAGCCTGTAAGGGATGCTTCGGAGGAAGTCCTGCAATGCCAAGGGCTCCCGGTGAGCCTTTGAACACTGCAGGCCAGCCAGGAGCTCTTCCAGCTGCAGGTCAGAAGTGCTCACCTTCAAGATGACACCCAACAGAAGCACAGGCCGGCTTCCAAAGTCGATGTACGCGCCACTGTCCAGGGCCTCCCACAGCTCCCGAAGCGATGTCCCACTGGCAGCTCTTCGGAATATCCCCTCCGTCGATGGTCCTTCCTGATGCAGTATAGCCAGCAGGTCCTGCAGGAGAGGCGGGAGGACACTTGCTTGGCTGAGAAGATGCCTTCCAAGAGCGGTGCCCTGTGCACTGCCCCAGATCCGGCTCCTTTCCCCGCAAAGGGGCCGGGACCAGGAGTGTGTTCTGGAGGTGAAGAGCCCAATCCCCAATCCCCCATGCCCAGAGCGCCTGGGAACACCCAGCTCCTCTGCGCAGCAGCCGGAGGGAGGGCTGGGGACCCCCTCTCCAGGCTGGCTTACCTGGATGGGCTGGGGCAGCGTGACGGCCTCCCCGCAGAGGGCAGCCAGGGGCTGTCCAAAGAGCGCCCTGCTGCAGCCGGAGCCCGCCTGCCCGGGCGCCTGGGCAGTGGACGGGGTCCGCCGCAGAGCAAAGGGCCAGGGCAGCCCCCTCATCCTCCTCCTGCTGCTGCTGCTGCTGCTGCTGCTCCCTCCCGCTGCAAAGGAAAACAGAGCAAGAGCCCGTCAATGGAGACCACCAGCCCAGCGCTCCCGGAGTTTGCCCTGCCCTGCCCTGCCTGCAGCGCGGTGCGGCAGGACGGGCAGGGAGCCAGCAGCTGGAACCGTGGCTCCGGCTCAGCGGTTCCAGCTCGGATGCTCCGGAGAGCCACTCTGCCACCAGGACAGCCCTGCCCAGCCCTCGCCCAGCCCTCCTCCAAGCCGTGGGCAGCAGCAGAGGCTCCGTGTCTCCGCAGAACCACGTCCAGCAGCCGCTGCCCTGTGGTCTCTTTGCTCCTCCAGGTGACGTCCTCCTTCGGGATGCCACACCTGCATGGGGACACTCAAGGGACAAGTGAGAACAGCTCCTCCTGGCTCCATGCGAGGAGCGGGGACCCATCCACCCGGCTCTGGGCATGGAGCTGAGGCAGGCAGCACCTTGAGCGCTCCGCACTGCTGAAGGGTCCCGAGGGCTCAGCTCTCTCCTGCCGCAGTGTGATGGGCACCAACTTGCGAAGGGCGAAGGGCAGCAGCATCCTCAGTTCTGCAGACGTGCCGGTTGCAGGAAGAAAAATGGCCCTCCCTGCCTTCCTTTCCAAAAGTTACCCGAAGAGCGGTGCGGTCCTCCTTCATTGACAGATGCGGCCAGCGGCGGCCCTCCCTTGGGATCATCCTGCAAGAACCAGAAGCGCTTAGAGAGCAGCCCCGCAGCAGAAAGGGCCACCGGCGAGCTGCCACCCGGCACCAGCAGCCTGAGAGTGGCAGAGCTGGGACCCTCTGCCTTCATGGGCTCTCTGCCCCACGCAGCAGGTTTCCTCCCAGCGCTGCCAAGCAAGGATGTGCCCGCGTTCCTGATGGTTCCCTGATCTTCACTGCTCCCCGAGTGGCATAGTAGGACCCTCCCTCCCTCCCTCCCGCACAAGCTCACCCCACTCACCGCAACCTGAAATGAGAAAGGTGTTTCTATCCTCTTTGAGCAAGGAAACACTTTGGAAAATAGTTACCAAAGGAAGTCGCAACAATATTGGAGTGGTAACAGATGATATCACGGCCAAAGGCAATAGGTACTGTAAATTGTAAAGACAAATATGGAAGCGGACTTAAGGTTGCACTGAAGCAATCAAGAGTTGTAACACGGGGTTCTTCTCATGCTCCCAGACCAGAGGCACCTTTATTGCTGGCTATAAAAAGGGGGTTTAGGTAGCGTGTACTTCTGCTGCCTTTTTTTGCCCAGTACCCACCCATGAACTATAAGAAAAATGCAAGGAATGCAGCCCCCGCGGAGGAGGGGGGAGCTGCCGGGGGGCGGCTCTGCCCCGCTCCGCTGGCCGCAGCGGCCGCGCGTGGGCGTGGGTGGGTGCCTGCGTGTCTCGGAGCGGGGGACACCGCGGGGGGCGAGGCGGGAGGGAGCCGGGGCGCGGCCGGGGCAGGACCCGGCCGGTGTCCCGCGGCTGCAGCGCTGGCAGCGGGGGATTGTGCTGAGCAGAGGAGGGACTCGTGGGGAGGGCTGGCCGGGAGCTTTCCTCTGCCGGGGGTGCGTGGGGAGGGGGGCAGCCTCAGCAAGGAGGGGACGTGGAGAGGACGGAGAGCTCTGCTGCAGCAGGGGGGGCTCCTGGCCCCGGCGGGGGCGCTTTGTGTAGCCCGGCAGAGGGAATGTCGCCTCTGATGGACGCAGGGTGGCCGTGTCCAGGAAAGGGACACCTTTGCAGTTTGCTGCGGCGATGGCAAGGTGCTTCTGGCTCTTGGCCTGGAGTTTGCAGCCCTTGAAAGCCACATCCTGTGGGACTAAGCCACTTTTCACTAAATGGAGGGTGAGATTTTCCAAAACGCGGGAGGACTTAGGTGCTGGGAGTGGACGGGACGGCTGCACTCCGGTACAGCAGCCTTCACGCATTCCTCAGCTACAGCTCATCTCCTGAAATAAGCTTTGCTCACACACAACCCCCAGTAGTCGCCGCAGGAGACCTGTGCACCTCTGGGAGTCCCAAGCAGTAGCACCTGAAGGTGCTAGCTCACACGGTAGTGGGGCTCATTGACAGAGCTTTAAAGGAGGCTTGAAGGGAGAGGGGGACAATATCAGGCTGTCCCGTGACAAGCTGTGGGATGACATGCCAAGGTGAGAAGGACGGGGTGCTAGCGAGGGCCCGCAGCCTGTTGCTGTGAGCCCGACAGGGTCGGGATGAATCCCCGTGGGTGGATTTACTCTTTGTCAAATACAGGATATTTTCAGTGACTTTCTGGCACACCGTGAAAGAGCAGTGGAAAGAGAAAAACCAAATGGAAAAAAAAAATCCGGGGAGGCCATGTGCCAGACAAAGTGATCATTTAATTTCTACTCAGGGCTTTGATCAGGGAGTGAAAGTCTAATCATGTATTTTCAAAGGGACTTAGTGAAACTGGGAGTCCCTCCCGCAACAGATCCCGTGAATTTGGCTGAGCACACCCTAAACGGAACCCACCAGCCGCACGGTGCTGGGAAAGGTCTTGCGCATCCCCATGCACTTCTCCTGGCGATGAAGACTGAGTTGGCTTTGACGGCCAGGTCATGCTGCAGGACCGACTTGGCATGAACCGTCATTTGCAGGGTCTCCTCGGTGTCTCTCAGCCGCTGCTGAAGGCTTTGGACCCTCTCCTCGATTTCATGGACCTCGTTGACAAGGCTGGAAAGCGGCGAGAAACTCTCCTTAACAGTCCCTCATGAGGGTGGTTTCTAGCATGGCATTGCTGAGGGGCTTCTTGGGCACAGGATTTCCCCCTTTTTTCCCTTAGGAATAAAATAAACATGATTAATATATTCATCAAGTGATGCTCCTGAGTGCTCCCACCCATGGCTCCTCAAGGACCCCACCGGCCCCGCGCTCATCCTTACCGGAGCTGGGCAGTGTGCCAGCACAGCTCCATGTCTGGTCTCTGTGTGTGCTCGTCCAGCCGGGTCTGAGCCACTTTTGACAGAGGCCCTTGGTCCCTAATGGCTGTTTGGATGGCTTCTATGCTCATCTGCATCTGGAAGATTTCTCGCAACATCTGGCGTAAACAACAAACATGTGCATAAATTGAAAAATACATTCTCAAGTGACAAGTTCAATAGGCAGACCCCTGGCTCAGACTGGTGTCACTCTGCCACATACCGAGGATCAGATCCAGCAGCCGTTTCTCTTCAGAGAAAAGCCTTTCATTGCTGTTGCTGTCACATCAGAGGAGGTTTTGGAGCAGTGATGGACCTACTGAATTACCAGCTTCCAAACATTACTGCTTGCAGGAACCGATCATCCATCCATAGACACTAAGAGAGGGAAAGTTTTCAATGGCTCCTCATTGAAGGACGTGGCATCAGCCCGCAATGCTGATACCGTGCAGCAGCCACAGAGCACTGAGACTGAAAGCGCGTCCTTGGAGGAGAAGCAAGCCTGCGAGCTCCCTGGCAGGCAGCCCAGCAGAGGCCCAGCAAAGACCTTCTGCAGGGCAGCCCGTGCTTCTGAGGTAACTACCAGGAGATGCTACCAGCATTGGCATTTTCTGCTGGCAATCCCTGTGCTCCCAGGCTGTCAGCCAGGACGTGCTAGCAAAAGACAGTATCCCTTGCGATGAAATTACAGCGCCAACTCATCCTGCTCCAAGAAGAAAGTCTGCAGGACTTTGAGTGTCAAACAGAAAATGATGCTATAACCAGCTTCTTGTGGCGACTGTTCCTCTGCTTGGGCCAGTTCTGCATGGAGGGTCCCACTACAGACATGTCCCTGGGAAGTGACAGTGTCACACCGAAAGGGAGGGGTTGAGGCTACCTTGGCCAGGTGGGTCTGAATCTTGCTCTTGGCATTGGCTGTCTCAGCGATGTGGTTGGTGAAGGGGACGTTCACCCTGTCGAACTGGTGCTGCATCTCCTTGGCTGTAAGCACCAGCAGGTTCTCGATGTTGTCGCGCAGCTTGGTGGAGGCCGCCCATTGGCTCTGGGAGCGGAGGATGTTGACGTCTGTGAACTTGGCCCATGACTTTGGCGCTGAGATCCTGGGAGGGGAAGGAGAGGCCCCTGGTAAGCCCATGCTGCTGAAGCTGGACGTGGGCAGGGATGGACCATGCCAGGGAGCTGCATGGATTAACTGTATCTTAAATCTGCACTTTTAATTTGACCACAGGTCATGGTTTAACCCGAGCTGGCAGCGAGCACCACACAGCCGCTCACAGAGTTCTCCCCCTTCCCTCCAGAAGAGCCGGGAGAAGAGGGAGAAAAGGAGGGGAAAAGCAAAGGAAAAACCTGTTGGGTGAAGATGAAGACAGTTTAACAGAACAATAACAGAAAAACACATGAATAATAATAATAATAATAAAAAGACAGAAGAAGAAGAAAGAAGAACAATAAGAAGAAGAAGAAGAAGAAGAAAGAAGAAGAAGAAGAAGAGGACGCGGGAGTCTCCAGGCGGGAGGGACGTACCTTAACAGTGGGCTGCAGAAAAGCAGCTCCCCGCCAGGGAGAGGCACCGTGCATCCCGGGGACAGATTGCTGCTGGCGTGCTGCCCAGCGAGCACTCACGTGGCATCGACCCGCTCCACCCCTCGGTAGGAGCTGATGCCGCGGGAGGTGTTCCTCAGGTGGTGGCACTTGTCGTTGATGCGGTGGGCCGCCTGCTTGTTGGCCAGGTCCCTCGGGCAAAACATGACCCCATCAGTGTCCGTACTCAGTCATCCTGGTCACACTCGTCCCCTTCGACCTCCCCTACCCTGCACACAGCAAGAACTTGCCTGCTTGTCTTTCTGCCCCCAGCAAACAGGCAGGGAGTGGAGAAAGTGCCCCCCAACCCCAGCGCACTCCCTCGTGCAGCTGAGCCTGCGCGCAGCGACCATGAGGGGACAGAAGGGTG